>CM038214.1:369779679-369890970 GCA_021442155.1 Cymbidium sinense | reverse complement strand
TGTTGAATGAGGAGTCTATTTTCAAATAAGATCATAGCATAAAATTGAAACTTCACTTAACATATTTCACATATGTTAGAGGGTTTCCATCTTTTTAAAAGAACATTCTTGAAAATGACCATATTCATTCAACATATTCAAAATTGTTGAATGAGGAGTCTATTTTCAAATAAGATCATAGCATAAAATTGAAACTTCACTTAACATATTTCTGATATGTTAGAGTTGGGGTTTCTATCTTTTCAAAAGTACATTCTTGAAAATGACCAGATTCAATCAACTATTCAAAATTATTGAATGAGGAGTCTATCTTCAAATAAAATCATAACATAAAATTGAAATTTCACTTAACATATTTCACATATGTTTGAGTTGGGGTTTCCATTTTTTTCAAAAGCACATTCTTGAAAATGGCCATATTCATTCAACATATTCAAAATTGTTGAATGAGGAGTCTATCTTCAAAAAAAAGCATAACATAAAATAATAACTTCACTTAACATATTTCACATATGGTAGAATTGAAGTTTCTCTCTTTTCAAAAGCAAAGAATCACACATGAAAGCAAGACATATCATTGAACTCTATTTAACATACCTGAAATTGTTAAATAGATTTCCCTTCTTTCAAAAATAAACCTAACATTCTCCATTTGTTAAGTGAGAGTCTCATTTTCAAACCATACAAATTTGGCTTTCACTTAGCATACTCCATTTGTTAAGTGAGAGTCTCATTTTCAAAACATACAAATTTAGATTTCACTTAACATACACCATTTGTTAAGTGAGAGTCTCATTTTCAAAACATACAATTTGTCTTTCACTTAACATACCCATTTGTTAAGTGAGAGTCTCATTTTCAAAACATACAAACTTGGCTTTCACTTAACATACTCCATTTGTTAATGAGAGTCTCATTTTCAAAACATAAATTTGGCTTTCACTTAACACACACCATTTGTTAAGTGAGAGTCTCATTTTCAAAAACACAAATTTTGGCTTTCACTTAACATACTCCATTTGTTAAGTGAGAGTCTCATCTTCAAAACATATAAATTTGACTTTCACTTAACATACCCAATTTGTTAAGTGAGAGTCTCATCTTCAAAACATACATTTGGCCTCCACTTAACATATCAAATTTATTAATTGAGGGTCCCACTTTCAAAACATGAATTTGGTTCCCACTTGACATTTCAAATTTGTTAAGTGAGAATCCCATTCTCAAATCACATTACATTTGGTTCCACTTAACATACCAAATTTTTAAGTAGAAAACCTCATTTTCAAATCAATCACAACATAATTAATAATCACAAGCAAAGATTTCTCAAAAATTTTCAAAACATACAATCACAATCTTTGCTTAGCATACCTAAATTTTCTAAGTAAAGTCTTTCAAAATTAAAATTTTCAAACATGATTTAATACAAACATCTTCAAGTATCTAAACCCTGCCCAACCAACTTAAATTGGTTGAGTATGGGTTCTGAATCAAAATCAAATAGATAAGACACTCCTCACTTCTTCTAATGAACCCCACTTAACATATTTGAATTATTAAGTGTGGGTTCAAAACTCCAAACCTCTATGATTCTCTTGGGACAAGTATTAAAGCAGATATATGACTCAAGTTAAATTCCAACACATGTAGAGATACAGTGTAGACCAGTCAGTACAGTTTCTGTAGTCAGTATACATGGCCTCTAATAAGTTCATCTTTACCTTTCCATTCAGGATGGATTTGGCCTTAGATCGGGCCAGCCTCCCTCAGACTGACTCCACCTACTTAGATTTCTTTGGCTAAGGATTTGAGGGAGCATGCATTACTTGTGAGGGGGCAGCTCTCACCATTATCAGATGGGATGAGGTGGTAAGCACCCATCTATATTGATTGCCTTCGATAATGAGTATCCTTCCTGAAAAGGAAGGGCCAGGTTCCACCAAGTTTAGTTTCCACACAGCTCTCCTATAGTCACTGTTCATACTAGTCACTTCATTGGTCCCCTCTATAGGGAAGGCTATCTTGACTTCAGAGATAGTCTCCCTACCTTCAAGGTAGGATCTAATTCTCACGCCCACTCACCACACGCCAGTAGAGCCAAGATGAAGTGGTATCAATGAGCCAGAGATGGACGCAACATCCCTTATTATTGAGGAGGGATCTCCTCATGAGACCTCTCCACTTCTTAGTGGTAATAGGTTTTACCTCATCTCGGCATCAGATGGAGAGGAAGATTACAAGAGGATTAGTTGCATTGCCTCCACCTCCTGCATACCATGAGGATTCAGCTAAGGAAAGGAGAAAGTCTTATACCAGTCTATGAATGGTATGCCAGGTTGGCAGAGCACATGGATGCTCAAAGTTTGGCACACTATTTGACTTAAGGTCAATCATTTCCAAGAGTGTCACCAGGTAGATCCACAGGTATAAAGCATAAGAGGCCAAAGTAGTAGCTTAGTCAGGGAGAAAGGAGCGATGGAGGTTCGCCAGGCAGTCGGTAGCCTCCACTCTATTTGATTTCCTTGGTCACTACAGGAAATAACATTATATTGATGGGTTCCACCAAATATGGAAAGTCTCTGAGGGGTGAGTGTCATCTCCACCACACATCCACTCGCCATCACAGCTTCAGTCCTTCCATCCACCATTCTCACAAAGGTCATGCTTTCTGGGAGAAGAAAGTCCCTTTGGTGATTTGGCTATGACCAAAGGATCCCACTCCATCTACTCCACTGACTGAGGTGAGGACAAGTTCCCCTACTTGACCTCCTTAATCTTGGTGAAGAAGGAGTGAAGTCCCACAACATTGTGGTCACACACACCACCACCACCACCACAGCCAATGATAGTGGTAGAGGGGGGAGGAGAGAGTTTTGGTTCCCATGGCGGGATCACCCAGAGATAGCATTCCATGTGTGAGTGTGTATCTTCTAGTGAGCATAGTCCTCCCGTGAGATAGCACTCTAGGCGTGTTAGATGTCTTTTCAATGACCATAATCCTATTATCAATCGTCAGTGACTCTTTGCTATGGTGTAGCTTAACAAGGTAGGAGATCATTCCTTAGATAAGATTGTAGTAGCCTACTTTACCGAAAAGAGGGAACTCAAAGGATCGCATAGATTTAGGAGAGGGTAGCATTTGATCGATGAGGATGACCTTCTTGAGGATTCGATGTCCACATGGTCGATACTGGAGCCCTCCTTAGAGACCAGCAAAAAAAGGCATTATAATGAAGAGATGACACCATCCATTCGACTCAACACTTCTCCCGCCAGGTTAAGCAGAGGGATGATCACATTGAGAAAATGGGGACAAAAATTGAAGAGTTGATGGTAGTGGTCTCGATTGTAATTTAATAGTATTTTCTCCCAGAAGTCCAGAGGTAATTAACACACCTCATATCATCCTAGATGCATTCTCGTAGAGGAAGATAGTGGTAGCTTGCATAGGAAGGTGGTGGATAGCACCTCCATGCATGAGAAAGATATAAAGCACATGGTGGAGCAACAGGTGAAAGGAGTGTCAAAGCTGAGGTGGCCCATATGTTTCGAAGGGTAGATCCTACCTAGATGAATTTGATGTAGTCCAGTATCCTAAGGGTTTTGCACCTCCTTCTTTCAAAATCTTTGATGGTAGTGGGAACCCTCACCAACACATTGCACATTTCTCGAGGTAGCGATGACCTTCTTTTCAGATTATTTGTTAGCAGTTTAGCAGGTGTTGTGTTTGATTGGCATCTCAAACTACCCAACAGTTCAGTAAGGACATTTGTTGAGTTAGAGCACCTTTTCATTAAGAGGTTTGCTGGAGTTCAACAAAGGGTTACATGCGACCTCATTATGATAGAGCAAAACCCAAATGAGTCCCTTATTGATTACATTCTCAGGTGGCAAAATCTGAGTATGAAATGCGAACCATAGTATCCAAACAACATGCCATTGAGAATCTACTAAAGAATATCCATGGCCCATTTGATGCTTAAAGGGTTTACAATCAAAACCTTCAAAAAGGTAATCAATAAGGTGGCTAGCTTACAAGAGGAAGCTAAACAGTTGCCTTTCCAGGACTAGTCGGCCAAGCCCATACCTTAGAAGGCATTTGAGAAGAAGCTGTGGTAGTCATAGTTGATAAGGGAAGTCCAGGGTTCAGGGATAAGCCTCAAGCCCCAGCCTCCCTCTACCACTTCCACCACCACCACTACCGGCCACACCCACTCCCATAGTGGCCACACCGCCACCTCCTCATCAAAGAGCAAGCTAGGTGAGACTACTTACCTACTCTTATCGACAATTGAATAAACCTTATTCAATCAAGAAGGAGGTAGTCAAGAAGATCTTTAAAAATCTCTTAAAGATGCCCAATTTCCAGTTACCATAGCCTAGGAGGCCAAAGGATCTAGGCAAGAGTCATGATCCAAACTATTGCCCCTACCACCATATGCTAGGCCATGTCTTAAAAGATTTCTTTACCTTTAAGGACTAGCTTGAGCATAGCTACAAGTCGGGTGCCATTGTCATCCTTAAGGAATACCTACTAGAACAACCCTCTAATTCTGATAGGGTAATTCTTAGGGATACAAGCGATCTTCTTAAAAAAAAGGAAGGTTGGGATATCTCCCTATCCCAAACCTCCAAGAAAATTATTTCTAAGATCAGGAAGTTACCCTTACAGGTGCCTGATGTAGCTCAAACCTCCAACTCTAAGGAAGGTTTGCAAGTTATTAAGGATAACTAGATTGTGGTAAGCCCAACAAGAGCGAGGACACCACTTGGTCGGATAGCATAGTACAACCAACCGACATTATAGCACTCCTTCTACATTTGTATCTGCCTCCAATTAGCTCTCTTCTTCTAATAGTATTGTATGGATGGGGTGCCAAATCCATCACTCTTATTTTACTTGACTTCTACTTTGTACCTCCATCCAAATCTAAGAAATCAATGAAGAAAGCGATTCCACTTACATTCGTGTCACGATGACTTGCCTCAATTTATTCCTATAAAACTCTTCAAGTCTAATAATAATAACTCTAATTCTTTCCTTTTTAAATAGATTACCCATTCAATCATTTAGGTTCACCCATTGAGATTGATTTGGAGTCATCCCAATTCATGAGATACCATAGGGTGAGAAGTAGAACTTTCCACTAACCCATCCCATGAAGTCATTGAAGTCAACCTCCATAATGCCAAAGTTCTATCTCAAAGGCACCTCTGATAAGAGTAAGAAAGTCATTTTCTAGTGATCAAGCACAAGTAATGGATGCCCCACGGTGCCAAATGCAGAGTTGACAAACAATGCTCACTCACCTAAGAAAGTTTTTCACTAAACTAAGCATATATAATGCCCTTGTCTTATCTAAATAGATGAGGGGGTAATTGATCAAAGCCCTTCTCAATCCAAGAAAATGCTTAGCTTTAGTCGCCTATTGAGAGAGGAGGCATGTTATTCAAGAGATCCCATGGAGTTACATTCACAAATGAAGACCTTCTTTTGGGGACAAACTAGCACAACCCTCTACAAAGGAACATAGATCGACTGGGTGTTAGTTGATCTATGGTGCATCACATTATTTCTAAGACCCCTTCCAAATTGACATCCAAACTCTGAGGGATGATGAGAGGATTCAATGAGCAAGATGGTAGGGCTTTATAGTGTTTCCATTAGAGATAGATGACTGGAAGGTAGAAGCCAAGTTCTACATAATGATGATACATCTTTTACTTTGCTCGATAGGCCTTGGATTCATGGAAACAACATGGTTCCATCTTCTTTACAAATTTTGAAGAGGTTGAATCAAGTATTTTATCAAAGATACTTGAAGCCATTTTAGAGAGGTCTATATATGAGGATGCGACCTACTACTAAAAAAAAGTCTATTCGTGAAATCAATGTTCAAAATAAAAAAGAAGAAAAAGAAAGAAAAGAAAATAAAAATAAAAAGAAAATGAAAATGCAAGTGAAATGGACACTAAGGAAGAGATAGCAAGGATTCCACCCACAATTCATTCCTCCATATGAACACATGGGTAGATGACTCACCTCCACCCTAGAGGAAGAGGTAGATCCAGAGGTAGTTCTAAAGGTGGAAGACCTCCTTATTGGTGGCCAAGTAATGGGAGATATGTTCACCATGAGTATCCTGCTACCCATAAATTTGGAATCCAAAGAATGAGATCATGTGGTTAGCATGCCAATCAACCCTATCGGTCCCATTGAGGTGACATTCGAGCTTGATAATGATGAAGACCCAAAGCAAAGCATGAATATATCTCAGTGTTATGTAATAGAATAGAGAACCTTAGCTCTAACCCCACTTTCCACTAAAGTTGAGGGTTTTGGAGGCCCCCAAGTTATCTATAGATGTCAAGCCAAAGAGGTTTTTAGGAACATCATCCTCAAGTCGGTAGAATTTGAGGATGATTCATATAAAGATCTTACAATTGCCTTTTCATTGGTACTGCTTGTGTTCTTAACTTAGCAAAGAAGGGATTAATCCCACATACTTGATCTAAACATAGTCGATTACTTTGAAAGGTTATGGGACCAAAGCGACATTCTCAATCAAGACCGGACTGGGATTCGATAGTGGGTCTAGATGATGATAATCATTTCTAGTCACCAATCATTGGAGTCGAGAGTTCTTTTCAAATCATACTAACTCTTATGAGGAGGTATGTTTAAAACTTCGATGATCCAAATGACCTTGAAGTCAAAGATACCGCAAGAGTTCAAAGAGGAGTTCAACCATCGATGAGCTCAAAGAAATCAACTTAAACTAAAGATATCATGTCCATATCATCAACTCCTTTGAATGAAGAAGAAACCAATGACTTAGTTAGGCTATTAGCTAAGTTTAAGGACTACTTCACATGGAGTTATTAAGAAATTCCCGTGTTATTCGCTAACGTAGCAGTCCACAAACTAACAATAGAACCTAATGCTAACCCTATCAAGCAAAATTCTAGATGCATACGAAACATGAATAGGTCATTTCTAATGTCAAGAAACTAATCGATGCTAGTTTCATCAGGGAAGAAAAATACCCTACCTGGATGGCTAGTGCCATTCCAGTTAAGAAAAAGAATGGTCAAATTCGCATATGCATCAATTTTAGGGATCTAAATAAGGCATGTCCTAAAGATGAATTTCCACTACCAATTTTGGAACTGATGGTGGACATTGCCTCATCTCATGTAATCTTCTTCATGGATGGGTCATCGCTATAATCAAACTAAGATGGCCCCAAGGATGAGAAAAATACTACTTTTGAACCCAGAATTATTATTATAGGTCAAGCCTTTTGGTCTTAAAAATGTGCTACATATATGGCCATGACTCAGATTCAATGAACCCATTCATCATCAAGTCAATGTTGATGATGTTGTAGTCAAAAGTAAAAAAAAGGAAGACCATATCTTTAACTTGAGAGTAGTTTTTGAATGGTTAAGGCAATTTAACCTTAAGATGAATCCCCTAAAGTGTGCATTCAGAGTAGCTTCAGGAAAATTCCTTGAGTTTCTTGTCTGACACTATGGAATAGAAATCGATCCAGAGAAGATCAAGATGATATTAGAAATTCCACTCCCTAAAAGTCTAACATAACTTAGATCATTCCAAAGGTCATTGGCATATCTAAGATGCTTCATTTACAACTTATCAAGAAGATGCCAACCATTTTTAGCACTTGTCAAAAAGGATTCCAAGTTCAAGTGGGATGGCAAAGTTCCAACATGCTTTTCAAATACATTAAGCACTACTTGATGATCACCTTCTATACTCTTATCCCGGGCAAGCCGCTTCTCTATACCACTATATATTAGATGACTCTTGGCACTTTGTTGGCCCAAACCAACAACGAAGGGAAAGAAAATTCACTCTACTATCTCGGCCATCTTCTAATCTTTGTCGAGAAACTACCCACCTATTGAGAAGCATAAGCTTTAATCTTTGCATCCCAAAAAGCTATGACACCTATATGCTTTCTCATAAGGTGAATCGATCTCTAGGATCAATACACTATAATATCTCATGACATGGTGATCTTATCCTGATTTGGCATGTTGGCTCATAATTTTATCATAGTTAAATATCACATTCATACCCCTCTGCGTGAAAGGACATGCACTAGCAGATTTCTTAGAAGACGCCACTTCTGGTTCTTCGAAGTGATGACCTCCCGATGAACAAATCGAACTTAGGGAACACTAGCATTCACCATTGGGAGATGTACTTTGATGGTGCGACTTCTTCTCAAAGAGGAGAAGAACCATAATGTACTTTCCCAAGAAAGGCAGGGGTAGGAATAGTTCTCTTAACTCTGTGCACCAACAATGAAGCTGAATATGAGGCTTTGATTGCCAGTCTAGAGTTAGCCATTACACTATGCATCCAGAGCATCGACATCTTCAAGGATTCTCGGATAGTTATCAACTAAATTGCTGGGTCTTATAAGGTTCTAAAGCCTAAGCTCCATCATTACCATAAGTATACCATGGAGTTGTTGGCTCAAATCCCAGAGGTTACCATCTAAAAGATTCCTTGAGGAAAAATGTAGTATAATGCATTAGCCAAGCTTGCCAAGGAATTATGCTCTAAGATGAGTCCATACCAATAAGGGTTGAAAATAGACAAGTCTTATCCCTTGATGTGAACTCATCAATAAATCTCTTGAAGGGGAGTTGCCATTGCCAAAAAAGAAATCGATTGGAGGAAACCATTCATGGATTACCTACATATGAAAACTACCTCAAGAGAATTCATTAGCCCATGGTGAAATAGAGCCCTTTCATATGCTCTTAGATGGCACTATCCCTTCAATCATATGTGGTTACATTATTTGGACAAACATGAAGCTTGTAAGATCATGAAAGTTACACTAATTATGTGGAGCACAATCTAGATGAAAGCCAAGATCAAGATTAGGATACTACTACCGATGATTCAAACTTCATGGACATAGTTAGAGATGCCACCAATGTCGGTGCATGGTGTGGTCCTACACCAACCACCCAACATTCTACATCATATATTGACCTCTTGGTTGTTTGAGTGTTGGGGTACCGACATAGTGGTCGATCAATCCTCCTTCTTCCAAGGATCATCGCCATTCTACTTTTTCCAGTGAGGCAATCCCACTCAAAAGAGGTCCGCTTGTGCTCTAGTTTTTTAGGAACCATATCATATATAGGTTTGGGGTGCCTCGATGATTATATCCGATAATGGTACTGTATTCAAAAGCACTAAAATCAATAGCTTTGTTCATAGACAGCATAGATTGGAGATATTCTACCATCTATTACCCGAGAGAAAATGGCTTAGTAGAAGCCTTCAATAAAACTCTCATCAAGATATTAAAGAAGACACTCGATGACAACAAGTGATAGTGACATGAGTAGTTAGTTGAGGCCTTGTGGGTTTACCATACCACATGCAGAACTCCAACCAAATCTAGCCCCTTCTCCTTAGCATGGGTAAGTAATCCTACCTTTAGAGTTCATCTCCCATCATTAAGGAGGTAAGTAAGTTCACAATGTAGCTGCCAAGTCATTAGAAGAGCTCAAAGGTTTGGAGAAGAGACACTACGGGCATGCCAAAAGCTCGAGTTATACAAAGGCAAAATGATTCAAGCTCACAACAAGTTGGTCCATCCTAGAGCTTTTCAAGTAGGAGAGCTTATTTTAGTTTAAAGAAGATCAATTGTTGCCCATCAAAAAATAGGAGGCAAGTTTGAACCCACTTGGGAAGACCCTTTTTCCATAGAGAAGGCCTAACAAAGAGGATCTTATGAACTTAAAAATTGTAAGGGAGAGCGCCCTATGCTTCCAATCAACGTGCACTACCTAAAGAAATATTATCCATAAATCTTGTTTGAAAATAATTATTAATAAAATTCTCTTCATTTCAAAATCCCATCTCTTCATATTTGGTTAGACATATCTTTGCTTGTAAATCCACTATGATGTGTTTAGGATAGGTGTAAGAGAAAGTAAGCAGCATCTAATCTTTCATCAACATAAACACAAACTACACATGTTTCTCCATATTAGGATAGAGAACCAAAATGACATCCTATCTTTTATAAATAAAAATACAAACTACACTTTCTCTGCTATTAGGATAGGTGTAAGAGAACCAAAGATGCATCCTATTTATAGTATAACTAAGTTAGGAGTAAGAGAACCCAAGCATGATTTCTTGGTGGAGTCACAACTTCCTTTTGTGGCATCATTTCATCCATTCTTCGATGTGTTTAGGTCTAAGAGAACCCAAGCGGCATCCTATTCCTTCTTCCACAACACACCCACATATAACACAAACACATATCTTTTTTCTGCTATTTAGATGTGGGAGAAGCCCCTATGACACTCACTCATTAGCTACTAGGTTGTTGACATGCTACCTGGTAGTGTGTCACCCTGGTCCCTCATTCAAAGATGTATGTCTACTATGCTTTTCTCATTTGTCTTTGCACCAATGAGCACCTTATTAGCATGGTAGATCTGTTGACTACCCTCATGTTGGCTTCATTTAAGAGAATGTAAGTCTATGCCTTATTCCTAAACTAGCCATCGTGAACTGACTTGGTCGTAGAGGACTAGGGTAAGTCCCCAATGACTCCTTTCCTCGACTAAGTCTAGGTCTAGTTCTTCTTTGTGACTCCTTACTTGGGCCTTAGGTCATTGATCTATTGCACCATCAGGGTTGCCGTGGTCCCTTCTTTGTAAGATGTAATTCTCCACATTTTCTTCTTAACTACAACCATTGCACACCAATGGACACTTTGGATAGCCCATGTCGAGCTGAAGATAGATTATCCCAACAATCAGTTTTGCTTTAGGGAGATGTAAGTCTACACGCCTTCTTCCTAGACTAATTATTGCACATCAACGGGCACCTTAGGTTGGTTGGTGTTCGCTATGTTGATAGTGATCCACCCGGTGGATACACCACTTTTAGCAGATATAATACTACTATGCTTTCTCCTTGAGTTGGCCACCGTATATCTATAGGATTTCTTTTATAGGGTTACGGAAAAGATCCTAGCAACACCTCCCCATGGGTACTCTATTTGGATCACATCTTTAGCCACCACCAAACAAAATTACTCTAGGATTGGATAGTCCCCTTTCCTAGTAGCCCTTGTGGTTGGAGAATTTGTCTTGCAAATATGCAAATTCTCCTTTGGTCCAGTAAAGATAGGACTAGGCTGATATAAGCTCTTTCTCAATGTGGTCACTCGCAGACCAACTAGGTCCGTGCACATATAAACAAAATAAATATATATTTTCACTTGTGGATTAGGAGGAATACCCCTAGTGGTACCTTTTTCCCAAGTAAGCATCATATCTTTAGGGCAGTGTAAGCAAAACTCCCTATAGGAATCGCCTGACTACTTTTGAGTTGAGATAAATCTCCAAGTCGACACTCTCTCAGTAATCACCCTTAGGTTGGGTTCAACTTATTGTGCCACCAGCAGGTCACCCTGGCGGTCTTCTTTGCTTTAGGAGATATAAGTCTATCATGCATTATCTCTAACATGACTATTGCAAACTGATGGTCAGCTTTAGGTCGAGTTAGATTTGTTGTGCTATCAACTAATCACCCTAGTGGTTCCTTATTTAGGAAGTTGTAAGTCTACAATCTTTCTTCCTGACTTGACCATTTCACACTGAAAGGTACCCCTTAAGTTGGTTAGCTCTACCTCACGGCCAGTAGACTATCCATTTGGATATATAAACCTAAGATAGGTCTAGGCCGATATTAGCTCCTTCTTAGTAGATCCATCACACACTGACATGGTACATCCTAAATTAAATTAATTGATATGAGTCCACAATGGAATTCAAGCAAATAGTCACTATAGGTAGGGTTCAATTTGTTGTGCTATCAATCGATTACCCTACTGGTTCCTTGCTTGGAAAGTTGTAAGTCTACACACTTTCTTCCTAACATGACCATTGCACACCGAAAGGAACCCATTAGGTTAGATAGTCCTACATGATGGCTAGTAGACTATCCCTTTAGATTTGTAAATGAGATAGGTCTAGGATTAGCCCATTCTTAGTAGATCCATCACACCAATGGTCCATCTCAAATTGATCATCCTCCCTCTAGTGGAGTCCAAATTAAATCCATCCACTCTTATCCCTAGTGGATAATCTGAACCTGCTTCCCTAGTGGAAGGTGTATCCATCTTATCCTCAATGGATCTGAGCTCATATCTCTAATAGATGTGTCCTCTAAACCAAATCATATCCTCTCCCCATTGGAGCCCCATATCATAAACAAATCAAATACTAATCCTCAGTGGATGCCCACCAATTGAATCAAATCAAATTTCTCCCCATCAAGATGAAAATCAAATAAAATCCCTATCCCTAGTGGATGATCTAAACCTGCTTCCCTAGTGGAAGGTTCATGCACTCATACCCAGTGGATCTTTTCTCCCCAATCATATCAAACCAACTCTAATTCTTACCCTCTCCATGGATAATCTGAACCTGCTTCCCTAGTGGAAGGTTCACATACCTAATCCTTTAGTGGATTCTTCCTTCCTCTCTTATGCCCTTGGCATGAGTTGAGTTGCATTGCACTAAGATCATGATTCCTTCTACATCTTGGGTTTAAGTGTAGATCATTTCTGTTAGTGGTTTCGATCCTTTGGCCATTATAGATCATCTTGATCAATGCCAATACGTGCGGTGTGCCTTATCAGTTACACCACACCTATTGGGGGTCCTTTTATTGACCTCACTTTTGGAGTGAGTTCTCAACTTCCTCATCATAGATCTAGGACTCTTATAGAAACTAAGAGCTCCTTAGTCTTAAGACACTTCTAGTGATTAGGTGAACACATAACCTAAGCCTAGAGACTTAGAAGGGTTAGCCATAGGAATAGGTTATGCCTTAGGAACTTAAGAAAACTTGCCTACCCTATGGCCTAAACTCAATCCATGCTTCCCTTCTCAAACCAAACCTCAAATTCAAACTCAAATCCAAATAATAAATCAATTCCAAATCAAATAATTAAAACTCATGACCAAATTCTAATTCAAACCCTTTCTAAGCCCTTTGATTTCATCTTATGGACTTAGCCTTAACCAAATTCAAATCAATCCCAATTCAATTGATTTTCTCAAATATCAATTCAATCTTTCAATTAAACCAAAATCTAATTTATACCCTTTAAACCAACTCCTTGAACTTGGTCAAATCTTATTCAAACCAACTCAAAACTCATGGATTTCTTCATGATTCAATGACTCCTTCAATCATTGTTCCAAATATAAGCATAAACTACAATTATCAAGCAAAATCCAAGCTAACCCAAATCAAATCCAAGTTAGCCCTTCTGACTTAAAATTACCATATGAACCAAGACCCATATGGATCCAAATCATTTGCAATTGAATTTATTTTTCCATCTCAAACCTACTTATCAATATAACTAAACTTAAATCAAGCATTGATCAAGATAAATAACCCATTTAGGTCCACTTGACCCAATGTGATCTAAAAGACCTTTTTGAGCCAAGTTCTAATTCAACCCAAATTGGATTGAACAATCATCCTAAGTTAATCCATTATCTTGAATTGGGTCAAACCAAGTCAACCTAGCCCATTGACCAAGTCAACATTTAGCCCAAATGAAACCCAAAATAGCAAAAATCCACCATATGCCTAATTGATTGAAACTTTTGATTCAAACTAATTCATCATCAATGATTGAACTAGACAAAACCCTCAATTGAGCCAAACCAAGTCCAATTGGCCATTTGACCCAATTTGACCCAAATTAGCCTAAAAAGCTAAAATAAGTCAAATCACAATCCAACCCAAATTTATTGCAACCAATGGCTCAAGCTCATTCCAAATCACTTATTGAACTTGACCAAAGCCAAGATTGAGCCCAATTTGACCAATTGGTCAACTTGAGCCAACCTAGCCCAAATTGACCTAAATGGTCAAAATAGCCAAAATCCAAATTAATTCCAAATTAAACTAAACCAAAGCCTACAATCATTTTCAATTAGCCAATTGAACTTGACTCAACACCTAACCTAACCTAATTTGGTCAAATTGGTCAACTTGACCCATTTGACCTATATGAACCCAAATGAGTCATAATTAAATCCAAAGCAAATTGAATCAAACCAATGACACCAATACACTCCAATTGGTCATGTGAACTTGACCCAACCCTTGGTTTGACCCAATTTGACCAATTGGTCAACTTGACCCAACCTAACCTAATTTGACCTAAATAGGTTAAATCTAGCCAAATCAAATGAAATAAACTCCAAACCACTTGAAATTTGGGCTAACCCACTTTTGACCCATCCCAAATCTATCCAAAGCAAACTCATAGCCAAATGACCACTTTGCTCTTCAGTCTAGGGCATCCCATGAGATAAGACACATGAATATTTGGTCATTTCCCCCCTTTGCCATTTGGCACCCATTCCAAGGGTCATGGCTGACCTGATCCAAAGGTGGTTGGATCGTCCATGACTCATGGGGAGGTGAAATCACCGCCCAATTCTCATTGGAGCATTTGAAACCACCAAGGACACCCACTACTCCCATGGCAGCCACCTCTTACCCTTCCTCCACTAATGTGAGGCCAAGTGGAGTGATTCTTTGCCCAAATTGAGCTCCCCATCTCAGCCATTGATCCATCAAACCATCACACCATCCAAGCTAAGGAAGGAGAGGGTATACCCTGCTCATTCTCACTCAAATTCACACACTCACATTCAATTTAACCCTAGCAGCCAAGGAATGAGATCCTAGTGCCTCCCCTTGCATTTTCTGAGCTCCCCAAAATCCCCACTCTCAATTTTATGTGAAACCAAAATAAGGGAGCAAACTAGTGATTCACATTTCCTCATTTTTCAACCAAAGTGCAATTAATTTTGCATACACCATCTTTGAACATAGATGAGCTGAAATGAAGAGTTTCTCAAGCTTTTTGATAGCCGGAGGGTGGAGTTCGATCAAGACTGATTAATGTGCCATGGGTTGGTAGTTTGAGCAAACTACATCCAACCAAAGCTCTTGTGGCTCAACAGGGCTTCATTTCTACCAAACAATGCTTCTTCAATCATTGGAACCACTGGTCATAAGCTCTGGAGAGGTATGCCATTAAAACAGATCATTAGCTCAAAATAGGTTTGTATTTTGTGAAGGAAATTTGTGTCTCATGCGATTTCCACCATTTGATGTGCTTGTTATGCTTCCTCGAAGATGTTGGATAAATTTCATCTCCATCCGAGCCCGGGTGAGCTCGTATCGAGCTATAATTGGCGGACGGTATCCGTCATTTGCTGCTCGGGAGGAGATAGATCATGGACCATCCATTTGTGTTAGAATGGATGATCCTGATCTGATCATGCGTTAGATCCTATAATTTATCCTCTAAACTATGGATTGAATCATGGCCGTATGATCTTAAATCAGACGATCCATGGGTTGCCGCATCCAGTCGATGGATAAACTTAAATAGCCAATCCCATCACACCATGTGGAAAGCACGCCATGTCAATGCGTCGCGTCAGCTGCCACATGGCCTGATGAGATTAAGGTTTTAATAGCCTTAATTAATTTATTTTTAATGCAAAAAATTCTTAAATTCATAACTAATCCTAGAAAAATCCAAAAAAATACAAACTTAGGCTCACTTTAAAGATATTTCATGGTAAAATCTAGAAATTTATTATTAATTAATTTAGAATAAGTGATTTTGGATTAATTAAGGTTTAATTAAAAATATAATTAGCTTAATTACTCCTTAATTAATCACCTAATTAATCTCAAACTTTTTATGAATGTTTAGGGGGATGACTTTTTCCTCCCTTATTTTTCTGTGATTTTGTTGGTTGGTTAATTAGGGAAATCTATTGATTAAGCCTTAATCACTCTCTTAATTTAATTAGTGATAGTCAATGAATCAATAGTGGCTTAATTAATTATTTAAGCCTAATTACCTCTATTGAATAGTAAGGGAGCTTAGGGAATGTGAGTGGGACATTTTCCTCAATTCATTTTCTAAGTTTTCTTTAGTTTTTAGAATTAGATTAATTGATGATTAATGAGGTAATTAATCGCTTAATTAATTAATTATTCACTAAGATAAAAATTAGAGCTTAAATGATCAAATATAGGACTTGGGGATTGAGATCAAGATCACTTCCTTGATCTCTTTCCTTAAGTCAATTTCATTTCATTAATTGAACATGCTTAATTAAATGGATTAAAGAGCTTGATTAAGTCAATGTAAAATTCACTTCAAACCTAAACAATCTTTAATTAATCTTGGGTAGCTCTTTGGTTGATCAATAACCCAAAGAGAGAGATGATGAAATTAATGGTTAGCTCACTTGTGTGAGAAAATCATAAAAGTAGTTAATGAGATCCCTTAAGCCTAATTAATTATTAATCATGAGCCAATTGCATTAGGCCCCTTTCATTTCTTAGGAACATTGCAAATTTACTTTTCATGTGGTTGCATATCATATTGGCTCATTATTAATTAGTTAATTAACTTAAGGTGAAGTAGGTAAGGGTTAATTAATCCACTTAATTCATACCTTAACCTAATTAAAACATAAAATCAACCTAAATATTCTTCATTAAACCAAATTAACTCATACATGGTGAATGGGATTAGGATTAGCAAGCCCCTTTCACATTTCCTAAATCAAATCAAACTCAAAGTTAAAAATGACATTAAAGAACTTTAGTTCATTTTAAATAGCCTTGTTCAGTATGATTGTCTTTAGGAATTAATTGGAATGAATGAGATCATGTGCTTATATTTCTTTATTTCTTTCCAATCATGTTAAATGTTGTTCGCCATTTGTAATCATGCATTCATTTCTTTTAAAATTAACTAAAATGAAATAGTTTCTTTTATGTAAAATTGCATGTGTTGATTTAAATTTAAAAAAATAGGTGTGCCTGTTATTACAATTAAATCAAAAGTTATCTCAAAGAGCCTATAAATCAATTATAATGTATGGAGTGATGTTAATTACAAGTATCTATAAGTGTGCATGTGTTCATAATCTAAGATATGTAATATGAAGCTCTCTTTCCTTACCTTATATGGATTTGCATGGGGTTTACAAATGTATAGTTCATTTGAAAAGAGCACAACATTTGTCTAAATCTATTCCCATGTATCTCTATGCTAAGACTTGGGGAGAATTTCATATCATATATGTAAGTCATATAATCAAACCAAAAAAGAAAGACTTCTTCTATGACTTCTCATTCTTGTGGTTCTTTTTGTACATTCGTATTTATATAAAAAAGTGGTATATTAGTATGGACATCCAGATAGTTTTATATTCTAAAGTCTTGTACCTTACGTCCTTGATGTAGAACAATGGCATCGTACCTACTTAAAACTCTTATACATATGTATGTATGATATTACCAATAAATAAGAATCATAAATCAAAAAAATCCAATATAATTTTTGCATGGGATTTCCTATTCTTATAGTTGCCTATACAACCATATGTATATAAGAAAAGTAGTATATTAGTTTGACATCCCGACTACAATTTAACTAAGTAGGTCTTGTACCTTATGCGGTGTAGAACAATGATGTGTACTCACTTAAAATGTTTATACATGTGAATGTGTACTTAGCTAATGAATGAGAAACCTCTTTTTCAATTAAAAAGACATGCACACATACTTTATTTACTTGGTTGAGTTGATTAGTCATGTGATTTAAGGTTCTTTTCTTATGCTTTTGGATAAGAATCTAGATAGAGCTTTAAATTAATGTGACAAAATCATTCAATCAAATGAAACATTAATTCCAAATATATTTACTCACATTCATCATTTAAGTGTGCTAAGATGCAAATTTCATGTATAGCTATGGTTAGGATTTAATCATATGCATGATACACATGATGAAAAGAAATGAATAAACATATGTTATGTGATAGTAATTCATTCTAATTAATCTTAAGATACCTTTTTATTGAATGAGTTTACTTAAAATAAGCCTAAACTTAGGACTAATTAAAACATATATTAAGTCATTCAGTAAAGAGAATTGATTAATTAATTTGCTTTAGATGTGGCTTAAGGTAGGGATAAAAGAAAGTGATCCTCTCTTTATTTCTCTTCATAACACTTAGTTGTTTTTTGGAAGTCAAATGAAACAAAAAAAGCTGTTAAGTAAAATTTACAAATTGATTAAACCATTTAAAGTGAAATCACCTTTTATTATTAAACATCCTTCATGCTTATAAAGTCTTAACTCTGAACCTAGCCAGGACATACCACACAAGCTTTAACACACACATTAGATTAAGTCACCATTTCTAGCTTTATGTTAGGATGGTGCATAGTTTCATGTATGTTTTATTTTTTGATGTATTGTTGTAGACTGGATGTTAGGGTGTATATGCGTAGTTTGGATGTTAGGCCAATATTAGCCTAATCATATTTTTTGCAGGGGGTTATGCTTATGTTGTAATAAAAATATAAATGTTTTTATTATGCAGGTTGCTTATACTCCTAAGCATAACCCAAATTAGGATAGGTGGGCTTGGTTACCCATGTGCAGGGTGCTAAGTTTAGATTACTCATATAACTGCTTGGGCTGTATGGTGTGTTTAGCTAACATTTATTTTACAGGTGTAGTTAGATTTACTTTCCTTCTCTTAATGTAATTTTATGGGATTAGAATAAGTGTTATGGGAGATCAGGATGAACATTGACCAAGTCCTATGTACCATGTGAAGCCTTTGGAGCTAGCACCACCAAATCAAATCAAAAGAAGAAAGAATAAAGAAATGGAGAGTGCATGAAGACTTCAAGATCCCCCATAACACTTAATATTTTGTAATCTAAGTTGTATAAGGGTAGAGCTCAGCTACCCACATTTCTTTTTCGGTTGTGTGGTGGTACCCGACCACACTGACCTCTTATTCTTTTACGATAACTTTATAAAATTGTTTGATATTTTGTTTAGCTTGTGCATTAAAAAAAGTATGTCTCTTCATAGTTTATTTATGATTGGTGATTTTTGTATGGCTTGGATGCGATTAGGCTTTTAGGATAAAAATAAATTTTCTACCCAATTAATAACTCATAACTAAACTTTTAAAATAACTCATAACCTCATATAAAACCTAGGCAATAAATCAAGATAATAAAATATTTAGCAACCCCATATCTGGATGTTGTATGCATAACATCACGCATATCATTTTGTTTCACCCTTGTTAAGAGAGGGCTTCCATCTTTTTCAGATATAAAAGGGCTTAATATTTAAGAGCTATGATGAAAGAACACCTATTTCTCTTTTGATTTAGCCCATAATCAATTTCACCATGCATTTAAGCATATAAAATCCTAAAGCCTTTATAAAATTGAAGTGTCAAAAATAAAATAAAATTTGATAAGATTGGCATTAGACTAAGTCATTATTTATACCACTCATGCTTTAGTCTCTTAGGGAGTGGGTTTAAGGACTTTAGTTTTCTTTCTAAATAATAATAACCTAGCCATCTTGCAAAACATAAGACTTGCCTACATGGTTTTAAATCATAGGAGTTAGCTAGATTCCACTCCAGGTAATTATAAGTCCAGCAGTAGGGTGGTTTACTCTCTTATGGAGGTAAATGATATACTCACTTTCACCTTAGATTTAGGTCATGCTTTGGTCCTCGCTAAAGCTCCCTAAATTTTCTACCCCATTAACAACTCATAACTAAACTTCTAAAATAACTTATAACCTCATATAAAGCTTAGGCATTAAATCAAGATAATAAAATATTTAGCAACCCCTTAGTTGGATGTTGTATGCTTAACATCACACATATCATTTTGTTTCACTCCTTTTAAGAGAGGGCTTCCATCTTTTCCTGATATAAATGAGCTTAACCTTTAAGAGCCTATGATGGAAGAACACCTTTGTCTCTTTTGATTTAGCCATAATCAATTTCACCATGCATTTAGGCATATACAATTCTAAAGCCTTTGTCTAATTAAAGTGTCAAAAATAAAATAAAATTTAATAAGATTTGCATTAGATTAAGTCATTATTCATAACACTCATGCTCTAATCTCTTAGGGAGTGGGTTTAAGGACTTTAGTTTTCTTTCTAAATAATAATAACCTAGCCATCTTGCAAAATATAAGACTTACTTACATGATTTTAAATCATAGGATGAGTTAGCTAGTTATCACTCTAGACAGTTATAAGTCTAGCAGTTGAGTGATTTACTCTCTCTTATGGAGGTAAATGATATACCCATTTTCTCCTTAGATTTAGGTCATCCTTTGGTCCTCACCAAAGCTCCCAAGATTTAGTATATGAGGTTGTTATTTTCTTGTAAGGCTACAAGAATAAATCCTCAGCTTTTAGGCATTTCCATAATCTTGTATTGTGGAATTATAAGTCCTAGATTTCTAATAAAATTTTAACTCAAATGTATAATTATGCTTAATTTCAAATATATAAAGCCCAACCATAGGATAGTTTGGGATGCTCACTAGGCTTCCTGATTTCATGAGCATCTTACTCATCTCTTTTTGGCTTCGATAATAAGTCTTTCCTTTCGATCTATCCCAATTGATCTTCTAAATATAGCCAATTTATTGATAGTCCTATCTTTGAATTCTTTAGAGACAACAATTGCCTATTTTAATCAAGAGTATTCCTAAGGAATTCACCTTCCTTAGGATGCCATTAATTATGGGGGCTTGCCCCCGTAGGGAACTTGAGAACTCAATTTAAATAAATCCTACTTTATTTATCCATGTAAAGTAGGAGAAAAATCTCTCATACATTTAAAGACCCATCATGCCTTAGGAGTCCTTATTAGGTGATTAGGTCTATCGTAGGATAGTGATTTCTATCTTTTGAGATAGTGCACTATTCCTTGATGTAGTATCCGATCACCTCAATAAGTACATCCTCAAATCTGTATACTCCCCATATACACACATACACACATCTCAAAAATAAACACCACAATGACCTTTTATAGCTTTTTTGAAACAAACTTCAAGAAGTTAATATAAATAAAGAGAACCATCAAAATAATTGTAATTAAATAAATCATCATTCCAAAGCCATAATTTAGAAGCAATAGCACCATTGACAAAAACATGGTTAACATTTTCAAAACAATAATAACATTTGGATGGTAAACAAAACCCTTTAGTCCAGAGCAAAGAGTCCACAGGAATATAGTTATTCAATATCCTCCAAGTTAAAACAAAATAAGAAATGGGAATGATATTGTTCCAAAGTTTAATAAAGACATTAGAGGGGTTCTGTTTATCTCTAATAAAATTCCAAACCTCTTTAAGAACAAAATCACCATTGTAAGGAAGCTTAAAAAGAATTTGATCAGGTTTGTTAAAAGAAATGAAGATATTTCTAAAGTTGTTAAAAAGAGAAATAGCGATATAATTCTCAAGTTTACTTTCATTCCAATTGTTATTAATCCAAAAAGAGTTAACTTTGATAGAAGCAGTAGAGTGGGTAGATAAAAGTGTGTCAATAGAGCTGTTGCCAGTCCAGTTGTCTCTCCAAAAGAAAGAAGAACCTGAATGAATGCCCCAAGAGATTAAGGATTCGACAACCCATTTAATAAAGAAAATCCTTTTCCAAACTCAAGAGTCACCAACTTTATAAGCATATAAGAGGGTGTTTACCTTGGCAATATTTTTCCATCATAAAATTAGCCCAAAGGCAGTCATTCTTTCTAAAGTCCACCAGAGCTTATGAGAGAATGCGGTGATAGCTTCACAAATAGGTTTGCAACCAAGGGCACCTTCACATAAAGGACCACAACATTTATGCCAAGATGTCCAATGCATTCTTTTGGTAGAATTATTGGATCTCTAAAAGAATTTATTAAGCAAGCGATCAATTCTGATAAGAGTAGCATTAGTGGGGATAATAGTTTGAATCAAATAAAGAGGCATTGAATTGAGAGTGCTTTTAAGAATAGTGAGCCTACCACCAAAGGAAAGTAAATGGAATTCCCAAATAGAAATTTTGTTAGAAATGTTTTGAATTTACTCATCAACAAGATGGGATCATTTAAGGCCTTTGAAGAGAGGAGCACCCAAGTACTTCAGAGGTATGTGTTGATGTTTAGAATTAGTCATATGAATGATTTGATTGATTTCATTATTGGAGATACGAGAGAAAGTGATAAAATAGCTTTTGTTGTATTGATAGAGAGGACACTTTCTCTACCAAATTTATTTAGAAAAAACTTCAGATTCTTAATATGATGGATAGAAGCATTGCAAAAAATAATAAAATCATCTGCAAAGCTTAAATGGGAAATAAGGAGACCACCAAGAGTTATATACTACATACTAGAATTGTTTAAGAATAAATCATTGATGCTTTTAGATAAGTACTCAATAGAGATAACAAATAAAGCAAGAGATAAAGGATCCCCTTGTCTTAAGCCATGGGAAGAGGGAAAGAAACCCAACGCTTTTGCATTGAGCAAAATTGAAAACTAGGCATTGTTAATACAATTTTTAACAAGAAAAATAAATTTATGTGAAAACCCAAATAAATTCAGAATATGGAAAAGAAAATCCCTAGAAATGTTATCAAAGGCTTTGGTAATATCTAATTTAAAAAGAATGTTGCAACCTCTAATTTTGGCATCAAGATCATGAATTAATTCTTGGGCCAATAAGATATTATCAAAAATAGATCTACCTCTGACAAAACTAGTTTGGTTTAGAGAGATAATTTTATTAAGCAAAGGACTAAGCCTATTGGTTAGAATTTTGGAAATCACCTTATTGAAGAAGGTGCATAGACTAATAGGTCTAAAACCATTCCAATTGTTGGATTGTCTTTCTTAGGTATAAGAATGATAGAAGTACTAGAAAAATATCTAGGAAAAAGGATTGCCATTAAAAAAAATCAATCATAGCCTCAATCAAATCATTTTTAATGATAATCCAATATTTATGAAAAATTGAGTAATGAAACCCTCAGAAATGAATCATATTCATGCTATTTAAGACTTTAAAATATTTCATCTTCATTAGGCATGATGGAAAGCAAATCATTATCATCATTAATAATAATAGAAGGAATCAAATGTGATTTAGAAATAGCTTCATAAGAGCAACTCTTATTAAGCATATTTCTATAGTAATTAATAACAAATTCCTTAATATCATTATTATCTATAATCCAAACAACATTGTCATCTTTAATTTTTTGAATATTATTTAAGGCTCTCTTTTTAGTATCTAAAGAATGGAAATACCTAGTATTCCTGTCACCATCTGTAATATGCTTAATAGCAACTTTTTGGCACCAGTAAGTCTCTTCCATACTTTGGAAGTTAATAAGTTTATCTTTGGCTTCGGTCAAGTCCTTAATCTTAGAAGGATCAGACATAACAGAGACTTCAAGATCACAAACCAAATTTTCCATATCTTTAATATTGGAAAAAAGGTTATTTAAATAATGCTTATTCTAGCAACCCAAATTTTGTTTTAAGTCTTTTAAGTTTAAACCAAAGTCTATTCACCCCCCTAATCGAATTATCGATGTAAGGGGGCTTTCCAATTATTAACCACAATAATAAAAAAATCAATATGTTGAATCCACAAGTTCTGAAATCTAAAAGGAGAGGAGTTTTTGAATCTTTTAGAATTATCTTTAACAGAAACTAGAAGAGGAGCATGATCAGACAAGTTCTGCTTAAATGGTCAATAGAGGTAATAGGCCATTGAGTAATCTAGTGAGTATTAAAATTAATTTGGTCCATCCTTTTCCAAAGTCTAGAGTTTAGCCAAGCATAATTAGAAGCCTTAAAGCTAATATCAATCAAATTATAGTCAAGGATCATATTGGAAAAATCTTTGATGGAATAAATGTTGAGAGAACAACCACCACTTCATTCATAAGAGAATAAAATAGTGCTGAAATCACCACCCACAAACCAAGGTTTGTTGACTGAGGTAGAAAAATTCCTCAAATTATCCCAAAGAAGATTTCTACTAGAACAATAACAAGATGCATAAACAAAAGAGCCCAAAACACTATAGTCACCATAAAAGATTTGAGCTTTAACAACTTGTTGAAAATCATCAATAATAGAAACCTAAATGAAATTATTCAAAAAACACCAAATCTTATTACTAACATTAGAATAAAATTTATTGAAGCTGATCATTCTAGCAACATGGTTAATTTTATTAGCATGAATAAGAGGCTCCAAAATAATAAGTAGATAAATATTATGAATGGGGCAAAGATTTCTAATAATGATTATGAATGGAGAGGTACCAATCTATCATTCCAAACAAGAAAAATTAAACATAAGGAAAATAAAAGGGGTTAAGCAAAGGTTATTTAAGAGAGGAGGAGAGACAAGATCTAGTGTTTTGGACAATTTGGGGGGGGGTAATTTTAACACTTCTTCTTAGCATGATAGGTTTCAAAGCCATTTTGTTTTCCATAGAGTAATCATCCTAGTAAGATTTAGTAACATTGCTCACAAATTTAGTAGAGTTCTCCAAGTGTTTAGAGGGGAGTTCACCCTCTTCCAAATCCAAATTAAGTTGAAAAGTAGGATTAACATGAATATCAAGATTAAAAATGAGAGACAGTGATGATTTAAAACCATTTAAAGCACAAATAGTTAAATTTGGCTCTAAAATATTTTTTAACATGTTCGACATCATTTAAATCCTCATTAAATGCTTCATTTTCATTGATCAAACTCGACATAGATGCATGGATAGAATCAGAGGAAACAAAAACCATCATCCAATAACTTTGAAAATTTATTATTCTTTGCATTACAACAACAACAACAACAAGCCTTAATCCCACTAAGTGGGGTCGGCTACATGAATCCTTCGTCTCCATTGTGTCCTATTATGTGTCAAATTCTCATCTAATTCAAGTATACTAAGATCATTTTTATACATCTTAACCAAGTCTTTTAGGTCTACCTCTACCTTTCTTAACATAAGGAAAATCTAATGCATCTACTCTCCTAATTGGGTCATGGATGACGCTTTATGTCCAAACCATCTAAGACTCTCAATCTTATCTATAGCTACTCCAACTTTAACATACTCATTTTGCATTCTATCTCTTAGAGTAAAGCCACTCATCCACCTAAGCATCCTCATCTCTGTAACACTTAACTTAGTCTTATGCTTCTCTTTATTAACATTCTGCACCATAAAAGGTAAATCCTCCTTGCCATTTTGAAAA
The DNA here is from genome assembly GCA_021442155.1 of Cymbidium sinense. Classification (NCBI taxonomy): domain Eukaryota; kingdom Viridiplantae; phylum Streptophyta; class Magnoliopsida; order Asparagales; family Orchidaceae; genus Cymbidium; species Cymbidium sinense. Next base: position 369,865,705 of record CM038214.1, on the reverse strand, counting down.
TCAGTCGAAGCCATATCAATAGTAGGAGCCAAAACTTGTTCAATAGGATTAACCCTAATATTCAAGGAATCAACCTCAATAATAGCCTTCATACCATTCTTAAGATCGAGGCTGATTTATGAACATAAGTATGCATCATCTTATGGCTAGGGATAACATTATCTTAAGGAGGATTTCATTTTTTTAAAATGGGGTGAAGAATAAAACATTCCAAATTATCATGACCATGGATTTTACAGTGAGAACAAAACACTAGAAGGTTCTCCAATTCATCCTTTTGTGAATACCCATATTTTTAAGAGCCAATTAGAACTTCCTTAGGGTATTTTTTAGTTATGTCTAATTCCATGAGGATCCGAGCCAGATAATGGAAAAATCGCTCAGCGATCCCTTGGTCGAGTTGCAAAGACCAACTAAATAAAGCCCCAATAGCAAAAATGCTCATGATATGTAACAAAATGAATGCTCATATTAGGAATAGATAACTACACAAGGACAGTAGGAGATTCTTACTTAATGTCAAAAAGGGGTGACTACTTCAGCAAACTCATTTGATAATTAAAGATGAAGTAAGTACAACATAATAAAACACATGAATGATCTAGATCATTAGAAAGTTGAATCAGTATATTCTGAGGGTCAATAAGATCAATTGAGAAGGCACTCGTAAGCTTAAGGTTATTGAAAAAGGTTTGAATCTTATCTAAATTCAGACAATGTAAAGCAAATTTACCGACTAGAGAAAATTTAAATGTTTTAGCCAACATTTCAACATCCACATCAGAGAACATAGTAGATGGCAAACCACAAAAAGAAGTCAAGATGAGATTAACCGAAACAACAAAGGGAGAAGCCTTACTAGAGAGTGCTTCCTTAAATGATTTAGTAGAACATGTATCATTAGGGCTACCAATCCCCAAAATGTCAATGCCCTATCCGAAGAATCCAAAATTTGAGGTGAGCCCAAGGAATAGAACTCACCATAGTCATGGTCAACAATGAAGCACACACAAATGGCTAGATGCCATTCAAGCCTTTGAATTCGATCAAAACTGAAGCCAAAATCACAAAATCCATAGTCAGGGATGCACCACCAAGAGGGATTAAAAAATTGCCAGAGAAGAGAGTCTGGGGAGAGGAGGGAGGGTGGTTTGGGGTTTAGGAATTAGGCTTTTAGGGTTTAGGGTTTAGAGTTTGGGGTTTAGGGTTTTAGGGTTTATGGTTTAGGGTTTAGGGTATAGGTTTTTATGGTTTAGGGTTTATGGTTTAATGTTCTAGGTTTAGGGTTTAGGTTTTAGCATTAGTTTTTAAGGGAAATTAGTAGAATTTTATTTCTACAAAGAAAAAAGTACAAAGTTCTTATAAGAGATAAATCTCTAAACTAATGCTCAAATAGCGACAATAAATCTTAAAAAGATAAACCCCCTAAATATTACAATAATATATGAAAGAAAGCAAAAGATAAACCAAATCAACAACAACAGAAGATCCGTGTGAGCAACAACAACCTCCATTTGGTCCTTTTGATACCAATAAGATCTACCTACAAGACTCTCCCAACCTATAAAAGGATTCTGCAACATACTAATGAAAGGATGAGTAATTAATCTAGCATAAATAGTAAGGGCAAAGAAAAGGAACAAAGTAAAGAAAAGGCTCAGGCTCAGTTACAATCATCTCAAAGAGCAACACTATATGTAAGCATCCAAACATCAGAAGAAGGGTTACATTTACATATAGTGCTACCAGCCAAAAGAAGATAGAGAGGGAAACATCAAAGCAATCATAACCAACATACCTTGTGTAGCTCATCATCCGAAGTCCATCATCCAGCAAGCCTGCAAATTCCTCCAAATAGCAAATAGAATAGCCAACCACAAAGCCACCAAAATAACCATGTCCAATAAGGCAGATAATCAACCAACCATTAGGGACATTAGTAATATAGTAGGAAAATCATGAAAGCCACCACCAAAAAGGAATAAAAACATCAAAAGGAGTAAGCATCATGACAAGGGTAACAAAACAAACCAAAACAACCAAGACCAAAAAAGAAAAAACACAAGTGCTCATACCCTCCACAAACAAAGTAGAAAAGAGCCAAAGAAAACACCGACAAGAAAGATAAAGAAAGCGCCACCCAAATAAGAAAAAAGGGGGGTAACTTCAGCCAAGAGAAGAGAAACATAGTAGGAGGAAGCCAGAAAAACTTCCCACATAAAGAACACCAGAAGATCCTTAGATCAGTCACCAATATAGCAGGAAAAACCTGCCAACATAGCCACCCATCTAACCAACCTTGCAAGCCAATACATCCAATCGACCGTGACAACATAGTCTTCTAACCAACCACAAGAATAAGATCCAAATCGAGTGAAAGTAGCCATCAAGCCAAAACCACCCAAGATAGCCAGTAAATGGGTTGAAGCAAACAGCAGCATCCACCAAACCCAACCAAAGCAGCAAAAAATATGATCTATGTAAGGAGAACTGCCAGCCAAAAACAAAAAGAAATAAAGTCAATAAGATAAACTACAAGCCATCCATCAAGAACAACAAGAATACTTCATGGAAACCACCAAAGCCAACACCAAAAGGGAGGAGAAATACCAAAAAGGGAATGCATCAGTACCACAACCAAAATAAACACTAAGACACCTAACCAAGTCACCAGTACCCAAGGCAAAAAAATAGCCATAAAATAGCCTTCAACCAGCCAACCCAAAACAACAACCAACCCAAAAGTAACTATAGCCAAAAGAGGATGGCCAATACAGGAGGAGGCCAAAACCACAACCGAAAGAACCAAACCAAAACCAATAAAATTGACCACCCAACCGAGTCAATAAAATAGAGAAAATAATAGCCAACAAATAACCTCCACCATGATAAAACCAGGCTAGAGATAAACCACCACCAGCCCCCCAAATTAGCCACCATCAAAAGAGGAAAAAATAGCCAACCCAGCCAGCCAACCAACTCAGCTAGCCAGCTAATAAGCCACCCAGTCAATGACCATAATAGCAGATCCAACTCAGGTACGGAAGCAACCAACCCATAAATAAGGCAAACCCTATTCAGAAAGAAAAACTGATAGCGGCATAGCCACAACCTAATAGAAGGTTACCAACCAAGGCAAAATTGTGGTAAACATCTAGCTAGGTAGATAGTAACCACCAGGCTGATAAAACCAAACTAACCTAAGCTAAAAGGATAGGAACCACCAGGTAGCAACCACCAAGCCAATTCAAAAGTAAGAGGTCAAAAATAGAACCCAGCTCAGGAAAAGTGTGAAAAAGGCAAATAACCACAACCTAAAGAGGGTTTAACAAAGGGCAACCAAAAGCAAAGGATCATCAAAAACCAATAGAAAGAATCAAAGCCAAGAAATTTATAATCTGAGATAAGGCAATCTGGTATTATCCAGAATAACTAAACCTCTTAATAGTTTAGGCAAAAGTTTGGTTGTCAAATAAAATGAACTTAGTTAAGTTGGCACCTAAATTAGCCAAGAAATCAACACAAGATTTTTAAAACAAACTTGAGAAATAAGATTTTTAGTATAATTAAGAAGAAAAAATAAATCAGCATTCCCATTTATATTGGAATTAAGCATGTCAAGAAGTAAGAGTGCATCAACTTCAATTGAGGTATTGAGGAAACTTTTATTCAAAAAAATTTAAATAGCTTAATTTATAGTCGTAAGCATAGCAAAGATAACAAAACAGGCTTTGAGAGGATATGCAAAAGCAAAAATGATAGCACCTTTAGAGTCCCTAAGAATACTACCACAGCTATATTTATTGCAAGAAATTGAAACATCAGTATTTAGTTTAATCAAATTATCTTTAGGTTTGATCTAATGGATAATCCTAGCACCTTTACAAGAGTCAAAATCAAGCAGAATGATACCCAATTTTTTAGCCACAAATTTATAACCTCTAAAATGAATGTTACTAATAAGATTGGCATTAAACAAAGCATGAATTTATTTATTTATTTTTTATTCTAGCCAAGATCCTTTTATGGTTCATAGGAATACCATGATATTTAGCATCATTTCTATCCATCCAGATGAACTAGATAAAGGTAATAGCAATTAAAACTTTAATATGACCTTTCACAATTTTTTTGAAATTGAATTTAAGAAGTTGATATAAAGAAAGTGATCCATGAAAATAGTTGGTATAAAACAAATCATCATACAAAAACCATAATTTAGAAGCAATCAAACCATTGTAAAAACATGATTTACATTTTCAATATGAAAGCAACAATAGCACTTTGAAGGTAAATAAAACCCTTTATTCCAAAGCAAAGAGTCCACCAGAATAAAGTTATTCAAAATCCTCCAAGCTAAAATTGAATAAGAAATTGGAATGATATTGTTCCAAAGTTTAATAAAAATATTAGAAGAGTTTTGTTTATTTGTAATAAAATTCCAAACCTTTTTAAGAACAAAATCATCATTATAAGAAAGATTAAAAAGAATTTCATCAGGTTTGTTAGAAGAAGTAGGGATGTTTCTAAAATTATCAAAAAGAGAAATAAGGATATAATTCTCAAGTTTTTTTTCATTATAATTGTTATTAAACCAAAAAGAGTTAACTTTGAAAGTAGTAATAGAGTGTGTAGATAAAAGGGAGTCAATAGAGCCATTTCCAATCCAATTATCTTGCCAAAAGAAAGAAGAACCTGAATGAATAACCCAAGATGTTAAGGATTCAGCAACCCATTTAATGGAGCAAAGCCTTTTCCAAACCAGAGAGTCGCCAACTTTATAAGCATAGAAAAGAGGGGTTTACCTTGGCAATATTTTCTCATCATAAAATTATCCCAAAGGCTATCATTCTTTCTAAAATTCTACCAAAGCTTATGAGAGAAGGCAGTAATAGCTTCACGAATAGGTTTGCAACCAAGACTACCTTCACCCAAAGGACCACAACATTTTTGCCAAGATGTCTAATGCATTCTTTTGGTAGAATTATTAGATCCCCAAAGAAATTTATTAAGCAAATGATCAATTCTAATAAGTAGCATTAAGGGGATAATAGTTTGAATCAAATAAAGAGGCATTGAATTGAGTGCTTTTAGGAATTCCCACTAAAGGAAAGTAAATGGAATTCCCAAATAGAAAGTTTATTTAAAATTTTTTGAATTAACTCATCAAAAAGATGGGATCGTTTTGGGCCTTTAAATAGAGGAGTGCCCAAGTACTTAAGAGGTAAGTGTCGATGTTTAAAATTAGTGATATGTAGGATTTAATTTACTTTATTATTGGAGATACTTGAGGAAGTAATAAAAAAGTCTTTGTTATCATTGATAGAAAGGCCACTTTCTCTACCAAATTTATTTAATAAACTCTTGAGATTCTTGATATGATGAATAGAAGCATTGCAAAATTATAATGAAATCATTTGCAAAGCTTAAATGGGAAACAGGAAGACCACCAATAGTTATGTACAACATATTAAGATTATTTAAGAATAAATAATTGATGCTCCTAGATAAGTACTCAACAACAATAATAAATAAAGTAGGAGATAAAGGATCCCCTTGTCTTAAGCCATGGAAAGAGGAAAGAAGCCCAAGGCTTCCCCATTAAGCAAAATAGAAAACTAGGCATTATTAACATAATTTTTAATAAGAAAAATAAATTTATTAGAAAACCCAAATAAAATCAGAATATGGAAAAGGAAATCCTAAAAGAAATTACCAAAGTCTTTGGTAATGTCTAATTTGAAAAGAATGTTGCCACCTCTAGTCTTAGCATCTAAGTCATGAATTAATTCCTAGGCAAGTAAAATATTATCCAAAATAGATCTACCTTTAACAAAACTAGTTTTTTTGAGAGAGATAATCCTATAAAGTAAAGGACTAAGCCTGTTAGCAAGAATTTTGGAAATCAGCTTATTGAAGAAGGTGCAAAGACTAATATGTCTAAAATCACTCCAATAGTCAAAATTTCCTTTCTTAGGTATTAGAACAATAGAAGTGCTAGGAAAATATCTAGGAAAATGATTACCATTACAAAAGTGAATCATAGCCTCAATTAAATCATTTTTAATAATAAACCAATATTTTTGAAAAAATTGAGTAGTGAAACCCTCCGGACTAGCAACAGAATCTATGTTCATGCTATTCAAAACTTTAAAAATATCATCTTCATTAGGCACAATGGTAAGCAATTCATTATCATCATTAGTAATAATAGAAGGAATCAACTGTGATTTAAAAATATCTTTGTAAGAGCAACTCTTATTAAACAAATTTCTAAAGTAATTAATAACATAATCCTTAATATCATTATTCTCCATAATCCATTCTCCATTACCATCTTTAATTTTTTGAATATTATTTAAAGCTCTCTTTTTATTAACTAAAGAATAGAAATACTTAGTATTCATGTCACCATCCATAATATGTTTACTATCAGCTTTTTGGCACCAATAAGCCTCCTCTATATTTTGAAAAATTACAAGTTTATCTTCTACCTCAGTGAAGTCCTTAATCTTAGAAGGATCGAATCAGACATAACAGAGACTTCAAGATCACAAACCAATTTTTCCATGCCTTTGATATTAGCAAAAAGGTTTTTAAAATAATGCTTGTTCCACCAACCCAAATTTTGATTAAGTCTTTTAAGCTTAAACCAAAGTCTATTCATTTCCATAATCAAATTATCAGGATGTAAAGTTGCTTTCCAATTGTTAACCATAACATTAAAAAAATCAATATGCTAAATCCACATATTCTAAATTCTAAAAGGAGGGGAGATTTTTAATCTATTAGAATTGTCTTTAATAGAAATTAGAAGAGGAACACAATCATTCAAGGTTCTGTTTAAATAATCGACAGAAGTAATAGGTCATTGAGTAATCCAATGAATATTAAAAAAATATGGTCCAACCTTTGCCAAAGTCTAGACTTTTTCTAAGTATAATTAGAACCCTTTAAACCAATATCAATCAAATTATAATCAAGGAATTAAACACTTTTATAAAATCCACCATCCTTCCCTAGCCGAGTCTAAATTAAATCCATCCATTCTTATCCCTAGATGATACTTCCCCAAATAAACCAAAGAAATCCATATATTAAATCCACTTTATCCCCAATGATTCTGAATTCTTATCCCATGTGGATGCCAACCAATTAAATTAAAACAAATTTCTCCACAATAAGGCGCAAATCATATCCTCTCTCTAGTGGAGCCCCATAAAATCAAACCAACATAAACCCTTATCCTTTCTATGGATAATCTTAACTTGCTTCCCTAGTGGAAGGTTCACATACTTGATCTGTCAGTGGATCCTTTCTTCCTCTCTTATGCCCTTGGCTTAAGTTGAGTTGCATTACACTAAATCTTGATTCTATCTATACCTCAGTATATGGATAGATCATTTTCATTAGTGCTTGTAATCCTTTGAGTTGTCAATGCCCTCTTAATGTTATATATGTTACAACACACCTATTGGGGGTCCTTTTGTTGACCTCACCTTTTGAGTGAGTTCTCAACTTCCTCATCATACATCTAGGAATCTTATAGACACTAAGAGCTCCTTAGGCTTAAGATACTTCTAGTGATTAAGTGAACACTTAACCTAAGTCTAGAGTCTTAGAAGAGTTAGATACTGGAATAAGTTGTGCCCTAGGGACTTAGGAAGACTTGCCTACCCTATAGCCTAAACCTGATCCATACTTTCCTTCTCAAACCAAACCTCAAATTTAACTCATTTACCAAATCTAAATCCAAATTCCAAACCAAATGATTGAAACTCATAATCAAGTCCAAAATCAAAACCCTTCCTAAGCCCTTTGATTTCATCTTTTGGACTTAGCCTTAACCAAATTCAAATCAATCCAAATTCAATTGACTTTCTTGAAGATTAATTCAATCCCTCAATCATTTACTAAATCCAAATCCAAATTTCAAATCAAATGGTTAGAACCCATAATCAAATCTAAAATCAAAATCCCCTCAAAGTTTATGGTTGGATTAAAACCTAGCCAAATCTCCACCCAATTCAACACAAATTTGATTGATATCTTCATGAATCATTTATATCTTCATTTACACTCACAAACATAAATGAGATATAGACTCAAATAGCCAAAACTAAATGAAACTAAATCTAAACTCAACCAAATTTACTTCCCTTTCTTTGACCTACATCCATGAACTTGGTCAAATTTGCTTCCAAATCACTCCAAACTCAAATGATTTTCTCATAAATCATTTAGATCTTCATTTATATTCCCAAATATAAATGAAATATAAATTCAATTAGCCAAAACCAAATCCAAAATCAAACCAAAATTTAATTTATACCCTTTAAGCCAATTTCTTGGACTTAACCAAATCCTATCCAAATTAAATCAAAACCAATGGATTTTCTCTTAAATCAGTCATTCCTTCAATCATCTATCCAAATATAAATGAAACCTACAATCATCAAGCCAAATCAAAATCAACTCAAGTCAAACCCAACCTAGCCCATTTGACTTGAAATAAAATGAGCCAAAACTCATTTGAACCCAAACCAATTGCAATTGAATTTATATGTCAATCTCAAATCTATATATAAACTCAACTAAATCAAACTCAACTCAAATCAAGCCAACTAAACCCAATTAGCTCACTTGACCCAAAGTGGCCAATTTGACCTAAATGAACCAAAATCTAATTCAATTCAAATCAAAGTGAATTAAGCTAATCCAAACTTCATGTCATGATTGTTGATCAAGTCAAACCAAGTCAACCCTTTAAACCATATGAATCTAAACTAGCCAAGTTGCAACCTAAACCAAATTGATTGCAACCAATGGATCAAGTTTATCCCAAATTGATTATCGAACTTGACCAAAGCCATAATCTAGCCCAATTTGACCAATTGGTCAACCTAATTGAACTTAACCCAAATTGATCTAAAAGATCAAATTGGCCAAAATTCAAATTAAATCCAAATGGATTCAAACTAAAGCCTACAATCATTTTCAATTATCCAATTGAACTTGAACCAACACCCAACCCAAGCCAATTTGGCCAATTTGGTCAAATTGGTCAACTTGACCCATTTGTCCTATAAGAATCCGAAAGAGCCAAAATCAAATCCACAACAAATTGAACCAAACTAATGACACCAATACACTCCAAATAGTCTTGTGAACTTGACCAAAACCTTGGTTTGAGCCAATTTGACCAATTGGTCAACTTGACCCAACCTAAGCTAATTTGACCTAAATAGGTCGAATTAAGCCAAATCAAACCAAATGAATTCAAATCACTAGAAAATCGGGCTAACCCACTTTTGACTCATCTCAAATCTACCCAAATCAAATCCATTGTCAAATGGCCAAGATACCCTTGGGCTAGGGGCATCAAATGAGGAAAATCACTTGGGGGAATGGTCATTTTCTTCCTTGGCCACTTGGCACCCATCCATTAGTCCACTTAGGCACCAAGGACACTGGTGAATCTGACCCAAGGGTGGTTGGGTCGGCCATGACTCATGGGAGGTGAAATCACCTCTCTATTCCTATTAGAACACTTAGAAAGCCATAGGACACCCACTACTCCCATGGCAACCACTCTCACACCCTCCTCCACTCAAGTGAAGCCAAATAAGATGATTTCCTACACAAATTGAGCTCCCCATGATAGCCATTTGACCAAAAAATAGCCAAATAAGGCAAGTCATCTGATCTAAGGAATGAGGGGGGGGGGGTATACCCCCCTCCTTCTCACTGAGATCAACACACATACACTCGATTCAACCCTAGCAGCCAGAGACGCACATCCTAGAGTGACTTCCAAAGCTTCTTGAGCTTGCTAACTCTTCCTCTATCAGTTTTAGGGAAAACCAAAATAGAGGAGCCTCAATTCAATTTTCATTAGCTCAAATCTCTGTCAAAGTGCAATTAACTTTGCACACACCATGCTTGGAGCTAGATGAACGAGAATGAATCATCCCTAAGCTTCCCAATGATCAGAGGATGGAGTTCGATCAAAACTGACCACTTCCTTCTCGTGCCTTAGTCTTTTGAGCAATCCACCTCAAATCAAAGCTCGTGCCACTAACAAGGCTTCATTTCTACTAAACGAAGCTTCCTTAATCATTGGAACTGCCAGTCCAAAGCTCCGGTGAGGTATGTCATTGAAACCAACCTTTAGCTTAAAATGGTTTGGAGCTTTTTGAAGAAAAGTTGCATGTCATGAGATTTCCACTATTAGATCTCTTCATTTTCTTCCCTGATGGTGTGGGATTGATTTGATCTCCATTCAAGCACTGGTGAGTTCAGATCGAGTGATGAACGACAGGAAGTCTCTATCTCTCGCTGCTCAGGAGGAGATAGATCATAGACCATCCATTCTACATGATCAAAATGGAAGGTCCTGATCAAATCATGCTAGATCAATCAGATTAATCCTACTGAACTGTGGGTTTGATCATGGCAGTTCGATCTTTGATTGGGTGGCTCACGAGAAAGCGCATCCCACGTCGACTGACTCAGTCGCACGATGTGACAACTTAATTAACCAATCCCATTACGCCACATGGAAAGTGCACCGCGTCAGTATGTCACACGGTGCCGATGGGATTAGGGCTTTAATTAGGGTTAATTAATCTATTTTTGATGCCAAAAATTCTAAAATATGTTACTAATTGTAGGAAAATCCAAAAAATGCAAATGAGTGCTCATTTTAAAGGTATTTTAGAGAGGAATCCATTAAAGGTATCCTTAATTAATTTTGAATGGTAATTTTAGCTTAATTAAGATTTAATTAAAAACTTATGTAGCTTAATTACTCCTTAATTAATCATCCAGTTAATTACAAACTTTTTGAGGATGTTTAGGGGGATGACCTCTACCTCCCCTATTTTTCTTGGAATTTATTGGTTACTTAAATAGGGAAATTGATTGATTAAGCCCTAATTACCTTCTTAACTTAATTAAGTGATAATTAAGTATATGAATAATAATTAATTAATTATTTGGACTCGCTAATTAATGTTGAATAGTAAGGAGGCTTGGGGAATTAGATTGGGGCTTCTCCAATAATCTTTTCCCTAATTTTTCCTCTCTTTTCAACCAAAAATGCTAATTAATGACTTATTAATTAATCAATGACTTAATTGGCTAAATTAAAACTGAAATTATATAGATTCATGCTTTATTAAATGGATAGCTTATGGAATTAGGTTAGAACCTCTTTTCCAACCTTTTTCCCTTAAGTCCATCCTATTTATTAAATAAAAGATAGTCAAATTTAATAATTAAGGAAGAGAAAAATAATAAATGGATTAATCCTTTGATCAATTAAATTAAAATTTTAATTAAATCTGATTTCCCTAATTAATCCTTGGGTAGTTCTTTTGGTGTTCAATAACCTAAAGAGAGCTAATAAAATTATGGTTAGCTCACATTTGTGAGAAAACCATAAAAGTAATTAAGTGAGTTCCTTAAGCTTAATTAAATAATGATTGTGAGCTAATTGCATTCGACCCCTTTTATTTCATAGAAGTAATGCTATTTACTTTTCAATTTATTTGCATATCATATTAGCTCATAATTATTTAATTAATTACTTTAAGGCAACAGAGGCAAGGGTTTAATTAATTGATTTAATCCATGCTTAACTTAACCAATTAATAAAATCAACCTAATTACTTTTCATTAAGTCAAACTAATTCACATATGGGAAATGGGATTAGGATTAATAAATCTGTCTAACATTTCTTAAATCAAATCAAATATGAAATAAAAAAATAACTTTAAGAAACCTCAATTTATTTTAAATAAGCTTATTTAATGTGATTATCCTTAGGAAGTAGTTGGATTGAATGAAATTGCATGCTTGTGTTTCTTTATTTATTTTCAATCATATTAAAATTTTGTATGCCACTTAATTCATGCATTCATTTCTCTCAAAAATTAATTAAAAATAAATGATTTCCTTTATGTCAAGTTGCATGTGTTGGCTTAAGTTAAAAATTTGTGTGGCTATTATCATTATTAAATCCAAATGTATTTTCAAAACTTATTAATGAATAATAATACATGTTGTGACATTAGGTATACATACATAGGAGGTGCATGTGAATATAAGCTTAGTGTACGAAGTGAAGTTCTTTTGTTTCATTCATATGCTGATTTGCATAAGTATGAATGTTAGTGGTTATATTAGTCTGGATATTTCGGGGATGCACGACTTTAAGTAGCCCAAGGAGGATCCAACCTCACTCCCTTGGTGCAAAATAATGGTGACATACCCGTTTGATTTCATTATTATGCATTTTTACATTAGAATTTGGATAGAGCTTTAATTCACTCACACAAATCAATCAATTAAATTAAATTATACTTTTGCATGGTTTTCTATTCTTATAGTTGCATATTCATCCATATGTATTTAAGAGTAGCGGGTATATCTAGTCTGGACACCTGGGGATGCATGACTTTAAGTAGCCCCAAGGAGGTTCCAACCTTATTTTCCTGGTCAAACAATGGCGAAGTACTTGCTTAGAACTTTCATACATTTGAATGTGTATTTAGCTAATGAATGAGAATCCTCTTTTTCTATAAAACTCATTTATGCATCCCGCATTTAAGTGTGCCAAAAACATGTTTCCTGTATAGATATGCTTAGGACTTAATCACATGCGTGCTACATATGATGGAAAGAAATGAACAAACATGTGTTGTGTGATAGTAATTAATTCTAATTAATCTTAAGATGCCTTTCTTATTGAGTAAGTCAATTTAAGGTGAACCCAAATATGAGACTAATTAAAGTATGTAATAAGCCATTTACTAAAGAGAATTCATTTAATTAATTTGCTTTAGATGTGACTTAAGGTAGGGATAAATGAGTGTGATCCTCTCTTTTCTTCTCTTTATAACACTTAGTTGTTAAGTGTAAGCCAAAATAAATAAAAGAAAACATTAAGTAAAACTCACAAATTAATTTAGATAATTAAAGTAAAATCTTCCTTTATAATTAAATCCTTTCTCACTTAGAAAATTATAACAAAGCCTAGTTAAGGCATACCACACAAGGCAATACACACACCTTAGATTAAGTCACCACTTTTGCATGTTTATGGTATGGTTTGATGTATGTTTTTATGATGTATTATTATAGACCCAATGTCGTGGTGTATACTTCATAGATTGGATGATAAATTATGTTTTCTACAGGAGATTATGCTTAAGGGTGCTTAAAATAAATAGAAATGCTCTCTTTTGTAGGTTGCTTAACCCCTAAGCATAATCTAAATTAGAATAGGTGGACTTGGTTACCCATGTGTAGGGTGCTAAGTCCAAACCATACATATAAAATCTTAGGTTGTATGGTGTGTTTAGCTAACACTTATTTTGCAGGTGTAGTTAGATTGATTTTTTCTATTTTTAATATAATTATGTATTAGGCATTAGGATTAGTGTTATGGAAGGGGAGGGGGATTAGGATGTGTAAAGACTAGAAGGCTTTGTCCTGGGAGGCCTTTGTGATGCCTTTAGAGCAAGCAAACCCAAATGAAGAAATGTAGGAGATATGACAAAAGAAGATAAGAAGACCCCTCCCCCACCCCAAATCATTTATTTATTTATAATTGTAATTATTTTGTAATCCATGTTATATAAGGGTAGAGCTCGGCTACCCATTTCTCTTTTTGGGTTGTACAATGGTACTCGATTGCACCAGCATATTATTATTTTACATTGATTTTATAAATTGTTTGATATTTTGTTTATAATTATGCAATGAAAATGGCATGTATTTTCCTAGTTTCTTCATATATGGTGATTGAATGTGTGTCCTAGATCCGATTAGCCTCTTAAGGAAAAATAAATTTTCTACCCCAACTTAACTAAATTTTATAAATAACTCATAATCTCACATAAAGCATGAGCATTAAATCAATATAATTAAATGATTTTAGCAACCCCTTAGCTGGATGTTGTATGCCTAATATCATGCAAATAATTTTGAATCACTCTTGTAAATTGAGGGCCTCCATTTTTGCACATATGGGAAGCTTGACCTGTGAGAGCAACTCCTACTGACAGAGCTTCACCATCTTCTCTCTTGATTTGACCCATAACTCATTTTAACATGCATTTAGGCATATAAAAATCCCAAAGCCTTTATTAAAATGAAGAGTCTAAAATCAAATTAAAATTGAAAAAATTTGCATTAGATTAAGTCATTATTCATACCACTAATGCTCTAGTCTCTTAGAGAGTGAGTTTAAGGACCTTAGTTTTCTTTCTAATTATAACAATCTAACCATCTTGCAAAACATATGACTTCACTACATAGTTTTAAGGCATAGGAGGAGTTAGCTGGCTGCCACTCCAGGCGGTTATAAATCCAACAATCGGGTGGCTTACCCTCTCTTGTAGAGGTAAACCATATACCCATCTTTGCTTAGATTCAAGATGTGTTTTGGTTCTTGCCAAAGTTCTCTAGATTTAGGATCTGAGATTATAGTTTTTTCTCGGGCTACAAGCATAAATCCTCATTGCTTAGGCATTTCTACAATCTTGTATTATGAGATTATAAGTCCTAGCTTTCTAATAAAATTCCAATTCAAACATATAACTCTCTAAACCATATACCCATCTTGCTTAGATTGAAGATTTGTTTTGGTTCTTGCCAATGTTCCTTAGATTTGGATCTGAGATTATTATTTTGCCTTGGGCTACAAGCATAAATCCTCATCGCTTAGGCATTTCTATAACCTTGTATTGTGAGATTATAAGTCCTAACTTTCTAATAAAATTCAAATTCCAACATATAACTCTTCTCAACTTCAAACAATTAAAGCTAAACCATAAGATAGATTAGAATGCTCACTCTCTTTCTATCATGATAATTCCCTACACATCTCTCTTTGGCTTTGATAATAAGTCTCTCCTTTTGATCTATCCTGATTGATTTTCCAAACATAGCTAATTTATTGATAGTCTTATCTTTAAAATCTTTGGAGACAACAATTTCCTTCATTAATCAAGAGTATTCCTAAGGAACTCACCTTCCATAGGATATAATTAACTATAGGGGCTTTCCCTCGTAGGGAACTTTAGAACCTAATTTAAATAAACCCTGCTTTATTCATCCATGTAAAGTAGGGAAAAAATCTCAAGTATATTCGAAGAGCCATCATGTCTTAGGAGTCCTTATTAGATGATTAGGTCCATTATAAGATGGTGATTTCTATCTTTCAAGATAGTGCACCATTCCTTGATGTTGTACCCGATCACCTCAAAAAGTATGCCCTTAGATCTGTGTGGTATCCCCTATTCACATAAATCAAAAACAAACACCATAATCCCTAAGCTGATATATCAGATCAAATAGAGGTGGATGGGACTGACAAAACATAAAATAAATTTTGTAGAATAATGATAAATCGTAAAACATATGGCCCTAATTCATGAATTTGAACTTCAAAAAATTTTCACCCCATCATAACCTTGGGACAATAACAGAGTGAGTTCCAATTTGATTCTTGGTGGGCGTAAAAGAAATCTGGTATGGGTTAGGGTAAAAAGGCGGAGAATGCACGTCATTCCTTACTTCCTCTTAGCATGCCTATTCACTTATGGATGTTATATATAAAAAATTGGCTCCAATCCCATCTCCCAAGACATGCTCGAGAAATATTTTTTCATGGGAGCTCACTAAGAAAATATGGTAGTTTGTTCCTCTTTATTCACTATCCTCGTGTCGATAAACTTTCCTTTCATTCGTTTACATTTTAGTCCATGGATTCTCATAAATTAAACTTCTTACTGGGAATTATTTTCTTGATTAGGGTTAACGGTATTCTTGATGATGAATCATAATAGATAAGTAGTATGTGTGAATTTGATTTGTCCTTTTATGATTGATGATGATTACTTAGGGTTTTAGTGCCTTCTTATTTTTGTGATTTTTCCAAACTTGCAAGAAATTTTGTGAGTGTTATTTTTTATTTTTCCTTGAAGTTATTGTATATCATATACTTTATAGGGTGAATATTTTCTAAATCTTATAATGTATGTGCCTTTATAAAGATTTAAGAGACATAAACAAATCAACATTGAAGGATGGAAGATTTTCTTTGAAATAGTATTTGTTATCATGATTAGGAAAGGAGCAAATAATAACCTTAGTGTGTATAAATAACTCTATAAGAAGTTATAAATAAGTAAAGACTTTAGCAAATTCATAGAAATATTGAGGCGAAACAAAAAGCTTTGTTCATTAATTATCATCATGTATTGTCAGCAAGTCAGGCATGGTCAATTAGTTCACAACTTTATTGTTGTCTATTGCTTTTATCATCACTTTCGATTGCTTCTCTGTTAATGCATAAAAGATAGAAACCTGCTAAACAATGTAACTCATTGGGTGCAGTTGATGACATGAAGAATTGATGGATGCTTTCATAATTATGAATGACAGAAATCTTATTGGACGCTTCACATTCATAACTACTGACACACCTATTCCTATAAGAGAAATTCTTGATTTTGTTAGGAGAAGGATAGTCCAAGTGATGATGCCAATGGAAAGCATAATTATGGTAGTCATTACATAGTAAACCCTCCTATTTCAATGCTTAAACTAATCTTCTTTAAGTTGGAATCTTGAAAGAAATAATCAGAAGGATAGAAAGTTACAAAATAATTATTAAATTTTATTATGAAAATGAATATATAATAAATTTATTGACAAAATTTGGGGCATAAAAATAGCAGGTAGAGAAAATTTTCAAAGGAGTTATAAGCCTTTCTCAAAGATGAGAAAAAGCAATATATTAGGCACAGTTATGGGATAAGATTGTCTATGTGAGGATAGGAGCAAAGTTTGTGGCTATTTGTGAAATGAAAAGAGATAGTCGAATATAGAATTCATGACATAAGGAGAGATTTGCAATAGATCTGTCTGGAGAAATAACATGTGGAGTGGTTGCCAGGATCTGAACTTTTTGAATCATGCAATTATATTACTTTTGAAAAAACATAATAAAACTTGGAAGTAAGGGTAATAGTGAAAAAACCATCATTAAGAATAGATGATTTTAAAGCATGTCCAACATTGCTTGAGATGATGATTGGTGTGATCATAATGATAACAAATTGGAAAGGACTCCCCCAATCCTGCCTTACGACCATCTTTAACAGCAATATAATCTCCACATATTTGACTACCACAATGCTTGGTAGTGAGGGTAGTCCAATTTGGTGAAGGAAATAATAGGTTAGTGATGGGAAGAACTTGTCAAAGAGTAATTGTAAAATTAGGAATTATGAAATCGAGCATCATTGAGAATGCACATATGGAATTGACCATTCATTGGCAGGAGGATTATCAAAGTGATATTGTTAATG
Source organism: Cymbidium sinense (assembly GCA_021442155.1). Lineage (NCBI taxonomy): Eukaryota > Viridiplantae > Streptophyta > Magnoliopsida > Asparagales > Orchidaceae > Cymbidium > Cymbidium sinense. The sequence continues at coordinate 369,848,320 of CM038214.1, read as the reverse complement.
GAAAGACATAATGGTGGAAGATAGAGTAATAGAAACCTCAATCATCAGCTAGTAGATCCCATCAACTTCTTGACTTTAACTAATCATCTTTTTTAGCTGAAATTCTAAAAGATATAATGCCATTGATAAAAATTTACAAAATAATTTTTTGATTTCAATAAGATAATGAATCAACAACAAATAGGACATAAAACATAGTCCCTAATGCCTTTCAAAGATGTGGTTAAGAGACTCATCAACCACAATCATGGGATGGAGGGAGGTTATATGTGGAGAGGAGAAAATTTTGTGGTTGCTTGTCATATGAGAAGAGACATTCAATTTTAAAATCCATGACATACTTAAGGAGATATTTATAACAAATCTAAATGAGGATAAAGCATGTGAAATAGATGCAAAGGTTTGAGTGTTTTGAATCAAAAAATATATTCCTTTTGAGAAAATATGCCAAAACTTGAAGGATCAATAGTAGTGGAAGAACTATAATCAAGATTAAACGTACTCAAAGCATGCTAGTACAAGAAAATAAATTTGACCCAAAATAATTTTTAGTATGACCACTGTGAGAACATTATGGAAATGACTTTCCTTCCTCAGTCACCTCCATTATCAGTATCATCTCCACTTCTTCAAACATCACAATTTCATGTAGCTTGGAAAGTTTGATGTGATAAAGAAAAAAAATATTTTTTTGATATGAAGAAATCGTGAAAGTGCATTTGCAAAATAAGGAATTTTGAAATTGACTATCAGATGGGATTGAATATGTTGATGTGATAGATGAAGTCTAAGGAGTCATTTTTCCAAAAAGAACTCTTCATTTTATATTTGCTAGATCTTAGGATAAGTGTTGTAAGGTCTATAGTTAAGTAACTCATTCCATTTATTTCATAATGTGCTTTGGTAGTTTTGAATGGTCCAATCTTTTTGGTAAAAGAGACAGAAAAATAGGTTAGATTTTAAAGTATAGATCTTAGAAATATTATTTGTTTAGAAGTGCAACATAGAATCTCTCATATCATTTGTTGTCTCATAAAACATGATTGTGTATGTAATAAAATGTTTGGAATTATTTAGTAACTAAGTAGAAATGACATAATGGGATGCTTTCCATTTCATCAAGATGCCCTTGAATAGAAGAGATAATTAGTATCATTGAATTTAATGGATATACTAATGATAAAATGTTTTACATATTGCAAATGAGATGAAGAAGTCATAATATCATTGAATTTATATGCCAAGCAGAAGAGGATAGTTTAGATCATCATTTACACCATTGAAGAGTAGTGGAGAAAACCAAAAGAATAAGAAGAATTAAAGAAATCTAATACTCAAAGAGGTGTGAAAGTGTAGGAAAATGCAAAAGCAGGGTGAACAATTATAGTGGCAAGGTGTATAATGTGCTCAAGTGGGCAAAAGCAAGGCTAGGGTTGTGAGTGATTGGTAACAATGGAGCAAGAGGAAGTATGAGTAAAGTAGAGTTGGGAATAAGCACTTGAGAGGATGTGAATGAGTTGTAGCATAGTTGAGTGACAAATGGAAGGAGGGTGGTCAAGAGCAAAATGTGTGTGATGAATTGAATGCAAAGTAGTGATAGGGAAGGTGCAGTGATGAACTGAATGAAGGTTACGAGTGCTTGTGTTGGCGATTTGAAAATGATGTTTGAGAGAACCAACCCAATGTGATTGACTCAATATCAAATAATGGGCGTGAAAATGTCAATGGGATTAGGAGGGTAGTTAGGATTTTTCTTTTTTTAGATACCATATTGGGGAAAATAATTCATTATTTTATTGTTTGAATCAACTAGTTATATACATAGGAATATATGAGGATACAATAAGAAAACAAATAATCGAGAATAATACCCCAATTATGAGCAATGAATAACCTTTCAATTTTAGGAATCCTAAACCCTACCTATTTTTTCAATAGATCCTCTTATACTCACAAAGGTAATACTAGTTTTTTTTGCTAGTGTTTATATAATACTCATTTTTTTAAAGATAAATGAATTTAGCTATTGACCGTGTTATGCATTATGTTCATGTAGACTTTTTGCTTTATTATTTTGAAAATTGTGTGTTTTCCAATAGAAATCTATAATAACTTTGCAATGTTGTTTATATTTTCTTGTTTAAGCATGCTTGGCAAATATTATAATCACTTTATGTTAAATTGTTGTTATATGCCTTTTCCACTTCATTTTCTAAGAATTCACTTAACAAACCACCAAACTAATGCCATTGTAAAATCTTTGACTTTTCAAAATTTATCTTACTGTCTTTTGGTGGCTAGATTTCATTGGGACATTGTCATCATCAATAGATGAGATATTTGACCTATATTTTGATGACCAAATCAGTACTTTTGAAGAGTTACATGTTTCTTTTCTTGAATTTTCTGTGTAAGTTTTTTTCCCATTTTGGACTTTTTGTTTTGGTTTTAATTTGCCCAATAATCTTTTTTTAATCATTTTTTTAAACGCATGAGATCGCAGCAAGTTAAATAATAATTTTCCTACTAAGCATTATGATGCTCCACCATGCTTATTCATAAAGGTCAGTCGATCTCTTTTCACATTAAATGATAACTATCTTATGCATAGGTAAAATGAATTATTACAAGGGCACATTATTGCCCATATTTTCTTCATAAAGGAGTGAGTAAAATGGCAATAGGAATTCCTGGGAAAGAACATGAAACTTATGGTTGGCTAAGAATATGAGCTTTCATTGCTGATGTGATAAGAGTCACTCAAAATCAACTTGAAGGCATGATAAAGCTTGGCATATTATCTTCAAACTACTGTTAAGGAAGCCACCAAGTTCTAGGTTCTGAAATAATCATAATGACATTAGTTCCTAGTTTCATTGGTTGTCCATTGTTACTCTTCCAAACTTAATTCAACCATGTATGAATTGTCATGAGGTAGGAAAATTTTCATTTCAAAAACTACTTGTAGTGTTAAGTCATAATATACTTCATATAGGTTATAATATTTATATGATGTATGTATATGCAGATCCTGTGACCAACAAATGCATATCTAGTTTAGAGTTTAGTTTTAGTTTAGTTTATATTTAGTTTAGTTTAGTTTAGAGTTTAGAGTTTAGATATAGTTTAGATTTTTAGTTTAGTTTGGATTTTTTAGCTTTGTTTACATTTCTTTAGTTTATTTTTAGTTTAGTTTGACATTTTAGTTTTCTAGTTTAGATTTTTAGTTTAGAGTTTGGATTTCTAGATTTAGTTTAGTGTAGTTTAGATTTAGTTTAGATTTTTAAAATTTAGATTTAGATTTGGTTTATATTTTAGTTTAGTTTAGATTTAGATTTTAGTTTAGAGTTTAGGGTTTAGGGTTAGTTTAGGGGTTTAGGGTTCAGGGTTTAGGGTTTAGGGTTTATGGTTTTTTAGGGTTTAGGTTTAGGTTTTTTTAATTTAGGGTTTATATTTTATTTTTTAATAATTAGGGTTTAGAGTTTAGGGTTTAGGGGTTAGGGATTAGCATTTAAGGTTTAGCTTTTATTTATTTATTTATTTTTAAGATTTAGTTTTAGCTTTATTTTTATGTTTAGGTTTTTTTTCAAATTTTTATTATATTTTATTTTATGTCTATTTTTTATTTAAGATCTAGTTTTTATTTTATTTAGGTTTTTTATTTTTAGGTTTATTTTATTTTTTAGTTTTGTTAGGTTTTATTTATTTTATTTTAGCTTAGTTTCCATTTATTTTATTTTATTTTATTTTTTAGGTTTAGGTTTTAGTTTAGGTTTTTATTTTGTTTTATTTTTTATTCTATAAAGGTTTAGGTTTATTTATTTATTTGATTTTTAGGTTTTATTTAGTTTAGGTTTAGGTTTTTAGGGTTTAGGGTTTAAGGATTATGGTTTAGGGTTTAGGGTTAGTTTAGGGTTTATAGTTTTCAATTTTTGGTTTAGGTTAGTTTAGGGTTTAGAGTTTAGGGTTTAGGGTTAAGGGTTTAAGGTTTAGGGTTTAGGATTAGTTTAGGGGGTTTTGGATTAGGTTTTTGAGTTTAAAATTTTAGATTTTAGATTTAGTTTAAATTTAAATTAGATTTTTTAGTTCATTTTAGTTTAGATTTTAGTTTAGAGTTTCTAGATTTAGTTTAGTTCAGATTTAGTTTAGATTTAATTTTAGGATTTATATTTAGGTTTAGATTTTAGATTTCATTTTTACTTTAGATTTAGCTTAGTTTAGTTTAATTTTGTTCAAATTTAGTTTAATTTAGAGTTTAGTTTTAGATTTTTAGTTTAGATTTTAGATTTAGTTTATTTAGTTTGGGTTTTTAGTTTGGATTTTTTAGTTTAAATTTTAGTTTAGATTTTAGATTTAGTTTAGAGTTTAGATTTAGTTTAGATTTAGTTTTTAAATTTAATTTTTGATTTTTTAGGTTTAGATTTTTTTATTTTATTTTAGAGTTTAGATTTAGTTTAGATTTTCTTTTTATTTAGTTTAGTTTAGTTTAGTTTTTATTTTAGAATTAGTTTTAGAGATTAGAGTTTAGTTTACTTTAGATTTAGAGTTTTGGAGTTTATATTTTAATTTAGATTTAGATTTTTAGATTTAGTTTAGATTTAGTTTAGAGTTTAGATTTAGTTTAGATTTTAGATTTTTGAGTTTAGATTTTAGTTTAGTTTAGATTTTAGTTTTTAATATTTAGTTTAGAGTTTAGTTTTTATTTAGTTTTTATTTAGTTTAGCTTAGTTTAGAATTTAGAGTTTAGATTTTTAGATTTTAGTTTAGATTTAGTTTAGTTTAGATTTAATTTAGATTTTTATTTTAGTTTAAATTTTTTATATTTGTGTTTAGTTTAGTTTAGGTTTTAATATTTTGGTTTAGATTTTTATTTTAGAGTTTAGATTTTTAGATTTAGTTTAGTCCAGTTTAATTTAGATTTAGCTTAGATTTTTAGAGTTTAGATTTAAATTTAGTTTAGATTTTAGTTTAGTTTACATTTTAGATTTTAGTTCAGAGTTTAGGGTTTAGGGTTTAAGGTTTATTATTTTTTAGGGTTTAAGCTTTTTTTTTATTTTAGGGTTTAGGTTTTATTTTTTATTTATTAGGGTTTAGGGTTTAGGTTTTATTTTTTATTTATTTTTATGTTTTATTTTTAAGTTTATTTTTTAGGGTTAGGTTTTTATTTAGTTTTTATTTTATTTTATTTTATTTTAGGTCAATTTTATTTTTATTTTAGATTAAGTTTTACTTTTATTTAAGTTTTTTATTTTTAGGTTTATTTTATTTTATTAGTTTTGTTTAGGTTTTTTTTTATTTTATTTTAGTTTATTTTTTAATTTTTATTTTATTTTATTATTAGGTTTAGGTTCAGGTTTATGTTTAGGTTTTTTTAAAATTATTTTTTTAACGTTTAGGGTTTAGGGTTTAGGGTTTAGGGTTTATGGTTTTTTAAGGTTTAGGTTTTAGAGTTTAGATTTTTAGATTTTAGATTTAGTTTACATTTTTTACTTTAGTTTAGTTCAAATTTTAGTTTAGAGTTTTTAGATTTAGTTTATTTAGTTTATTTTAGATTTAGTTTTAGGGTTTAAATTTGGGTTTAGATTTTATTTAGTTTAGATTTTAGATTTAATTTTTAGTTTAGATTTATTTTAGTTTAGTTTAAATTATTTAAGATTTATTTTAGTTTAGAATTTAGATTTAGATTTTTAGTTTTATTTTGATTTTAGATTTAGTTTACTTATTTTAGGTTCTTAGTTTAGGTGTTTTAGTTTAGGTTTTAGTTTATTTAGTTTAGATTTTAGATTTAGTTTAGAGTTTAGATTTAGTTTAGGTTAGATTTAAGTTAAATTTTTTAGTTTAGGTATAGTTTAGATATAATTTAAATTTAGTTTAATTTAGATTTAGTTTAGTTTAATTTTAGATTTAGTTTTAGATTTTTATGTTTAGATTTTTATTTATTTTGGAGTTTAGATTTAGTTTAGATTTTATTTTTATTTAGTTTAGTTTAGTTTAGTTTAGATTTTAGATTTAGTTTTAGAGCTTAGAGTTTAGTTTATTTTAGATTTAGAGTTTTAGAGTTTAGATTTTTGTTTAGATTTAGATTTTAGATTTAGTTTAGATTTAGTTTAGAATTTTAGATTTAATTTAGATTTTAGATTTTATAGTTTAGATTTTTAGATTTTTAGATTTAGTTTAGAGTTTAGTTTTAGTTTTAGTTTAGATTTAGTTTAGTTTAGTTTAGAGTTTAGAGTATAGATATTTAAATTTTAGCTTAGATTTAATTTAGTTTATATTTAGTTTAGATATTTAGTTTAGTTTAGATTTTCTTTGTTTAGTTTTTAGTTTACTTTAGATCTTAGTTTCTTAGTTTAGATTTTTAGTTTAAAGTTTAGATTTATAGATTTAGTTTAGTTTAGTTTAAATTTAGTTTAGATTTTAAGAGTTTAGATTTATATTTTGCTTAGATTTTAATTTAGTTCAGATTTTCAATTTTAGTTTAGAGTTTAGGGTTAGTTTAAGGAGTTTAGGGTTTAGGGTTTAAGTTTAGGGTTTAGGGTTTAGGGTTTAGGGTTTTTTAGGGCTTTGGTTTAGGTTTTTTTTAATTTAAGGTTTATATTTTATTTTTTATTTATTTTTAGGTTTTATTTTAAGGTTTATTTCTTAGGTTTAGGTTTTTATTTAGTTTAGATTTTATTTTATTTTAGGTCTATTTTATTTTTATTTTAGGTTTTGTTTTTATTTTATTTAGGTTTTTTTATTTTTAGGTTAATTTTATTTCTTAATTTCATTTAGGTTTTTATTTATTTTATTTTATTTTATTTTATATTTAGGTTTAGGTTTAGGTTTTGATTTTAGTTTAGGTTTTTATTTTATTTTATTTTAGTTTAAGATTTTTTATTTATTTTATTTTTTGGTTTTATTTAGTTTAGGTTTATGTTTTTAGGGTTTAGGGTTTGGGATTTTGGGTTTAGCATTTAGGTTAGTTTAGGGTTTTTGGTTTAGGGTTAGTTTAGGGGGTTTAGGGTTTAAGGTTTAGGGTTTAGGATTTAGGGTTTACAATTTAGGGTTTAGGGTTTATGGTGTTTTAGGATTTTGGTTTAGGGTTTAGACTTTAGATTTTTAGATTTTTTATTTAGTTTAGATTTAGTTTAGATTTTTTTACTTTAGTTTAGTATAGATTTTAGTTTAGAGTTTTTATATTTAGTTTAGTTTAGATTTAGTTTAGATTTAGTTTTAGGGTTTAGATTTAGGTTTAGAGTTTAGATTTAGTTTTTAGTTTAAATTTAGTTTAGTTTTGTTTAGTTTAGTTTATATTTAGTTTAGTTTAGAGTTTAGATTTAAATTTTAAGTTTAGTTTAGAGTTTATTTAGTTTAGATTTAAGTTTTTATTTTATTTTATCTTATTTATTATATTTAGGTTTAGGTTTTATTTATTTATTTTATTTTTAGGTTTTATTTAGTTTTGATTTAGGTTTTTAGGTCTTTTGGGTTTAGGGTTTAGGGTTTTGTTATAAAAAAAATAAAATAAAATTCTATTCAACTATAGAAAGGGATTCAAAGCCCTTCAAGGGGACAAAGCTCAAAGATCTAATGCTCTAAGAGTGATAAGAAGCTTAAAGAGCTAAATCCCCATCTAAGTACAATAAAAGGTAGAAAATAAAAATAGCTAAAGAAAAAATGAACATTGAAGGAGGCAGTAGCCAATGAAGAGAACTTGTAAAAGACTAGCAGATAATCAAGGTCCACCACCCTTTGCAATAATTAGAGATTATGAAAACCATTTCAAGGCCTCCTCAAACACGCTAAGTAGAAAAATACTCTTGCACAAGAAAAAAAAAAAAGAGCTAGATCCCTGAAGAGGAATAAAATCACCTTGCAAATTCTGAGGAAGAAAGATTAATAAAATAGTCATAAAGAGAAAAACTATAATAATCAAAGCCAAAATAAAAGGCCTAAAGGCTCAGGGTCAGAACTAAAGAAGAATAATTCAATCAATAGAATGAAAGAAGAATTATGTGAGCATTCAAACTTCAATCACACAAAATGCTACCAGCCAAAAAGAAAAAATAAGCACAATTAAGAAATAAATCCATCATAGCCTTAAAAACCATTTACCAGATAGAGGTTGAAACACCAAAAAGCAACGAAGAGGAAAAAGTAACAAACCAGCCAAGAGGAAAGCTATAAGGAAGGGCATAATCATAAAAAATGCGACTAGCTAAAAAAGAAATGGACACAATAAAAATAACACAACCACCATAGCCAATAAAGCCCAAAAGGCCAACCACTTGAAAGGAAAAGAAATAATCATAGAGCAAAAAGCACAAGCCAGAGAGCATAGACCAGCCAAAAGGAAAAAACTAGAAGAAGGAAAAACAACCCAGCCAGAAAAATAGACAAACCAATCAACAAAAGGTAAATAAAAGGAATTAGCACTCGATCCCTAAAAGAAAAACCAACAAACAACCCTAAACTAACAAAGCAATAAGCAAACTCAAGTAAATAGAAACAAAGCAAAAATAGCCTGCAAACCAAAGGGCTCCAATAGAAGGTGAAGCTCACTAGAACAGTAAAACAAACACAAGCCATAAGAAAGAACCAAACAACAATAAGCATAAACCTGGAAGGTAACCACAAAAAATAATTAGAAAAGCCTCAAGTAAAAGACCCAGAAAAGTAGCAACCAACAACTGCTCATACTTTGAAGGCAACCCACCAACCAAGTGCAACCAACAAACCAAAATTCAAGACTAGAGAGAGAGCCAAAAAACCAACCATAATAGAAAACAGAAGCCAACTAAAGCATAGACCATCTCACTCACCAACATCCATATAAGAAAATAATAAAGATTATTTTCAAGAAGATTTAGAGCGAGTGACCCTTGGCAAATTAGTAGGTACATAAAGCTTAACATCCTTTTTCATCTTTTTCTTATAAACAAATTTATAACCATGCCCTTTATCTAGAAAATTACCATCCAAAAAAGATTCAGAGGTGTAATAAAAAGAGTAAGGATCACAAGTAATAATTAATTTCTAAGAAGAACATTCAGCATCATCCAAAGCAAATGAAGTAGAAAAGTTTGGGTTAGGTTGCATTTTAGAATTAGAGACCAAAGAAGGTGTAGAAAAAGATTTATTAAGTTGTTAGTTATGAATATTATTAGCATCCAACAAATCCTGGTAAGAAACCTCCCTCTTTTCATTAAAAAAAAGAAACAAGGGAAGTAGACTCCAAGTTATCATTTAAACCTTCATGAGAAGCAAAACTGCAAGAATCAATCCCTTTAGAAATAAAGTGATCATTATTAAAAAATTGACTAGAATTACCAATCAAAGCTTCATCAGTCTTCAAAAGAATAGAGTTATGAACAATTAAAGCATTGCCATAGTTCATATGAGCATATTCCTTTAAAAGATTAGTAGAAGCTAAGGCTAAGTTTTCAAGGATTAAACCATTCATTTCTCCATCATTCTCATTCAAAGATGGCAAAGAAGTAGATCCCTTTCCATGATCTAAAGCATGTTGAGCCAGTTTGGGAGAAAAGGACTCATCCTCCAAAGGATTAGAGACAGAGTTATTATTTATAGCATCATTTAAAACATCATCCTGAATAGGTTTAGCAACAACATCTAATCTTTCAGAAATCTTATCAAAATCAGCTTCTAAAAGATTTTCTTTAACATAGATATTTTAAAAAAAGTCTTTAAGAGTGATTATTACTAAGATTAGTTTTGACACCAAGAAACACAAGATTAGATTTAGGATCATGTAAAGAAGACTCTTTATCAACTTGAATGGAGGAAACTTTTTCAACTTTCTTTTTTCCTTAAATGAGGATGGGCAATAAAACAATTAGAAAAATCATGACCATGAATTTTGCAATGATTGCAAAAAATAGGAAGATTTTTAAATTCCAACTTCTGAAAATAACCATATTTATCAGAGCCAATTCAGATTTCCTTAGGGTATTTTTTTTGTAACGTCAATCTCAACCAAAATCCTAGCAACAAATGGCTGAGTATGAGTGGCAGCGGCTTGATCCACTTGTAAAGAATGCCCAAAAATCAAACCAATGGTATGAAGAATTTGATGAGTAATAAAATGAATACGCATGTTAGGTAAAGAAATCCACACCGGTGCTATAGGAGATTCCACATTAACATCAAAAAGAGGTGTCCATTTAAGAAGATGCATCTGACAATTATAAACATCGTAGACCATCTAGAAAAAATTGTGCTATAATACAGGTCGTTTGATAATTTTATCAAAATATGTCTCACATCAATTAAGTTAACAAAAAATAACTCAAAAGTTTAAGACTATGAAAAAAATGCATGGATGTCTTCCATTCTAGGGCACCTGGAAGAAAATTTACCAACCAAAGAAAATGCAAATGGCTCGGCAAGCTTTTCAATATAAGAATTTGAAATTAAAATAGTAGGAACACCTTTAAATGTTGATTGAACCAAATTCAAGGAAGGAATAGAAGGAGAATCAATACCATAATGAGCTTGTTGAAATGATTTCATAAAGAAGGAATATTAGTAACCAAAATACCTAAAGTTGAAGAAGCCCTGATCCGATCCATAGGAACATGGGGGTTTCCCCATGGATTTATTGAGGTAGAGGCCATAGAGCACGCTGTCAATCTAAAGAAGACATTGAAATGGCTAGAGGCCATCGATTCTTGAGAGAATCCAGTTAAAGTCCTATGAAACGAGCCTAGAGGCGGTGAAATAGGCGATGACGAAGGAAATCGTAAATCGCCAGAGCTCGAGGATTGGACTCCGGTTTAGGTTTGTTAGTTAGGTTTATTTGTTATTTATATTTAGTTAGTTTAGTTAGTTTAATTATTTTTTTATTAGTTATTATTATTAGTTTTTATTAGTTAGTTTTATTAGTTAAGTTATTTTTTTATTGTTAGTTAGTTATTAGTTTTTTTAGTTATTTTTCTATTTATTGTTAGTTTAGTTTTATTAGTTTAGTTATTATTAGTTAGTTCTTTTGTTTTTTATTTATTTAATTTTTACTTAATTATTATTATTATTAGTTATTAGTTATTATTATTATTATTATTATTATTATTTGTTTTACTATTTATTTTAGTTCAATTTTATTTATTTTTGTTATTCTATGTTAGTTTTGTTAGTAGTTATTTTTATTTATTATTTAGTTTTATTTATTTATTATTTAGTTTTTTATTAGTTAGGTTATTAGTTATTATTATTAGTTTTTTAGTTATGTAGTTATTATTATTTGTTATTAGTTTAATTATTATTTTAGTTTTTTTATTTAGTTTTTTTAGTTAAGTTATTTTATTAGTTTAGTTTATTAGTTATTATTATTATTATTATTATTATTATTTATTATTATTATGATTATTATTATTATTATTATTATTATTATTATTATTATTATTATTGGTTTGTTTTATTAGTTTTTTTATTTTTTTTTGTTTTTTTAGTTATTAGTTTATTAGTTAGTTAATTAATAGTTATTAGTTATTATTAGTTTATTAGGTTTTGTTTTTTATTAGTTTATAAGTAATTATTTATTTATTATTTAGTTAGTTAGTAGTTTATTAGTTTTAGTTATTATTAGTTATTATTATTATTTTTAGTTTTTATTATTTATTAGTTTAGTTATTATTTATTAGTTTCTTTAGTTTAAGGATTTTTTAGTTTTATTAATTTTTATTAGTTAGTTAGTTAGTTAGTTAATTAGTTAGTTTAGTTATTTTATTAATTATTATTTATTATTAATTAATTTAATTATTTTTAGTTTTTTAATTTGTTATATTTTTTATAATTATTTTTATTAATATCAGTTATTAGTTATTATTATTATTATTATTAGTTTTAGTTAGTTTAGTTATTCTTAGTTATCACTAGTTTATTTATTATTAGTTATTTTATTAGTTAGATTAGAATGTTCACTAGGCTTCCTAGTATTTTATTAGGATAGTTTGGAATATTCACTAGGCTTCCTAGTATCATGAGCATTTCCTACTTATGCCCATTGGATTCTAAAATAAGTCTTCTCCCTTAACTTTCCCAATTGATTTTCCAAATACAACCAATACTTTGATAGTCTAACCTTGAAATCTTTAGAGATGATAATTATCTACTTTAATCGAGAGTATTCTTATAGAATTTCATTCCCTAGGATGTAATTAACTATGGAGGCTTGCCCCCATAAGGAACTTTAGAACCTAGTTTAATATAAACCCTTCTTTATTCATCCATGTAAAGTAGGGGAAAAATCTCTGGTATATTTGAAGACCCATCATGCCTTAGGAGTTCTTATTAGGTGATTAGGTCCATTGAAGGGTGATGCCTCTATCTTTCAAGATAGTACATCATGCCTCAATATTGTACCTGTTCACTTCAATAAGTACCCCCTACGATCTGCGTGTGTCCCCTCCCCTCACATCCGAAAATAAACACCACATTGAGTTTAAGGACTGCTTCACATGGAGTTATGAAGAGATGCCCAGTTTGTTTCTTGATGTAATAGTCCATAAATTAGAAATAGAGCCTAGTGCTAGCCCTATCAAGCAAGCTCTTAGATGCATGCAATTAGACATCAAATAGAATGTCATTTCAGAAGTCAAGAAATTGATCGATGCTGGCTTCATCTAGGAAGAAAATTACCTTATATGGTTAACAAGCATCATCCCAATTAAGAAAAAGAATGGACAAATTTGCATATGTGTTAATTTTAGAGATCTAAATAAGGCATGTCCAAAAGATGAATTTTCACTACCGATACTAGAACTGATGGTGCATATTGCCTCATCTCTTGTTGTCTTCTCTTTCATGGATGGCTCATTATCCACCCATTAAGAAGCATTGCCTAGCTTTAATCTTTGCATCCAAAAATTTGCGACAATACATGCTTTCTAATAAGGTGAACTTGATCTCCAGAATTAATCCATTACAACATCTCATGACACGGTGATGCTATTTGGATAGTTGGCACGATGGTCCATGATCCTCTCACAGGTTGACATCATGTTTGTACCCTTCGTGTGATAAAAGGACAAGCGCTAGCAAATTTTTTAGCAGCACACCCACTTCCTACTGACTCATTATTTATTGATGATCTTCCCAATGAACAAATCATAAACTTAAAGCATACTAGCATTCACTACTGGGAGTATACTTTGATGGGTGGGTTGGGGGTGCCTCAATGATTCTGCTCAAAAAGGTCACATCTCACCATGTGCTCTAGTTTTTCAAGAACCATATCGAATATAGGTTTGGGGTGCCTAGATGAATTATATTTGATAATGATACTGCATTCAAGAGCACTAAAATCAACAACTTTGCCCTAAGACATAGCATAGATTGGAGATATTTTAACATCTACTACCCAAGGGCAAACGACTTAGCAAAAGCCTTCAATAAAACTCTCATCCAAATACTGAATAAGACACTCGATGACAACAAGCAACAATGGCATGAATAGTTAGTTGAAGCCTTGTGGGCCTACTACACCACATATAGAATTCCAACTCAGTCTACTCCTTTCTCCTTAGTGTATGGGTTTGAAATGTTCTACCGTTAGAAGTCCAACTCCCATCACTAAGGATAGATATGGGTAGCATGATCACAACAGAGTATAATACAAAGTTACGGTTAGAATAGCTCAAAGGTTTGGAGGAAAGATGCCTATAGGCATGCCAAAATCTCTAGTTGTATAAAGCCAAAATGATTCAAGCTCACAACAAGTTGGCCCATCCTAGAGCTATTCAAGTAGGAGAGCTTACTTTAGTTCTAAGGAGACCAATTATTTCTTATCGCAAGATGGGAGGCAAGCCATAGAGAAGGACTACCAAAAAGATCTTATCAGCTTATTAATCATAAGGGAGAGCTCCTAATGCTTCCAATTAATGGGCTCTACTTAAAGAAATATTATCCATAAATCATGTTTGAAAATAATTATCATTAATGAAAATTCTATTTTGAATTCAATCTCTTCCATGTTTGAAGTATTCTTATTTGTGAATCCACGATGTGTTTAGGATAGGTGTAAGGAACCCGAGTGGCATCCTATAATTCATCGACACAACATAAACACAAACTATTCACAAACATATAAAATAAACACAAATATTTTTTTTTGGTTACTCTGAGTTGAGATAACCTTCTAGTGACGCTCACTCAGTAGCTTCTCTAGGTCAGGCTGACGTGCTACACTACTAGTGTGTCACCCCAGTGGTCTTCTTCCTTTGGTGGATGTAAGTTTGCTATGCTTCTTCTTTATGTGGCCACTGCACATCAATTAGAGCCTTGTTAATTTTGTAGGCCATATTGTGCGGCCGGTAAGCTACCTCATGTTGGCTTTGTTTAAGAGGATGTAAGTCTGCTACACTTTCTTCTTGGATTATCCTTTGTACATTGATTAGGTAGAGTATATTTGTGGTTTAAGATAAGTCCCCTAATGGTTCCTTCCCTCCTGACTGCTTCAAGTTTAGGTCCAGTCCTTCTTTGGGGCTCCTCGCTTAGTAGTCGCTCTAGGTTGGATAACATCTTTCTGCTGATGACAGACTATCCTGAAGATCAGTTTTGCTTAGAAAATTATAAGCCTACATGCTTTCTTTCAGATTGATTATTGCACATCGACGGGAACCTTTGGTTTGTTGGTTCTCGTTATGCTGATGATGACCTACCTAGTGGATACACCACTTATGATAGATGTAAGTCCTATTCTCTTTCCTTAAGTTGGCCATCATACACCTATAGGCTTTCTTTTATAGGGCTCAGAATAATGCCCCTAGCAGTACCTCCTATGGGCATGCTATTTAGATCACATCCTTTGCGATCCCATTTAGACACTACCCAGGTTACTGTTAGATCAAGTTCCCTTATCCTAGTAACCACCCCAGTGGTTGGAGAATCCATCCTATAGATGTGCAGATTCTCCCTTGGTCTAGTAAATCTAAGATAGGTTAAGGCCTACATAGATCCTTCTTAGTGTGGTCCCTAACACACCAACAGGGTCCACTCAAACATATAAATAAAATATATATTCGCTTGTGGATTAAAAGGACACCCCTAGTGGTACCTTTTTCTAAGCCGTCATCCTATCTTTAGGGTAGTGTCAAGAAAACTCCCTATAGGAATTGCCTGACTACTCTTGAGTTGATATAAGTCCCAGCGGCTTTCACTCAGTAGTCACCTCTAGGTCTGGTTCGATTTGTTGTGCTACCAATAGGTCACCCCAATGATTGTTCCCTGCTTTGGAAGATGTAAGTTTGCTATTCCTTCTTCCTAGCACAACTGCTGCATACCGAAAGGCAACCCCTTAGGTTGGCTAGCAACCCCGCGAGCAGTAGACTATCACTTTGGATATGTAAATTTGAGATAAGATATGTTCGATATAGACTGTTCTCAATGGGTTCATCGCACACTAACAGGGTCCATAAATTAAATCTATCAAACTTGACCAAGCTCACATCCTCGGCAGATATGCCCTCAATTCAAATCAAACTAAACTAAACAAACCAAATTAAATTAACTCAATTCAATTCTAACAAACCATATCAAATCATATGAAATTAAGATAAAATTAATCTTAATTACATTTTACTTGACATAAGTCCCTAGCGGCATTCACTCAGTAGTTGCCCTAGGTCGGGTTCAATTTATTGTGCATCCAACAGGGCACCCCAGCAGTTATTCCTCGCTTTCAAAGATGTAAGTCTGTTATGCCTTTTTCCTAGCATAGCGTTGCACACCGAAAGGCAAACCTTTAGGTTGGCTAGCTCTACCCCACAACCAGTAGACTATCCCTTTAGATTTGTAAACTTGAGATAGGTTATGGTTGATATAACCCCTTTTCAGTGGGTCCATCGCACACCAACAGGGTCCATACATCACCTCAAATTAAATTAAACCTAATCTAATTTTCCCTAGTGGAGTTAAATCACACCCTTCTCCCTAGTGGAGCCCCAAATCATATATAAGCAAGTCATGCAAACAAATCAAATTCAAAACCAACCTCCCCAGTGGAGACAAATTAAATCAACTCCCCCAATGGAGTCTAAATTAAAGAAATCCAACCAAACTTTTATCTTCAATGGATACATCCCCAAACAAATCTATGAAATTAAGCTCAAATCCTAATCCCCAGTGGAAGCCTAAACCTACTTCCCTAGTGGAGGGTTCATATACATCCCCAAAGTTGAGCCCATATCTCTAGCATATATGCCTCCACATCAATTAAAGAAAAACAAATTAAAGTCAATTTGATCTTAATCCTTAATGGATTATAGATTCTTATCCTCAGATCATCTTTCCATAAATCATATGATCAAATCAAATTCAATCATTATCCCGAGTAGATTTTCTTCTTTTATGCCCTAGACATAAACCCCTCACATGTCATATCCAATGCATGTGTGATCCCCTAGCGGATCTCCCTCCACCATGTCCTTGACATGGAATTCTCATCAGATCCTCTGGGCTCTTTTATGCCCTGGGCATAAAGAGAACTACATTGCACTAAGATCATGATTCTATTTACCTTTTAGGTTTAGGTATAGATTGTTTCCATTAGCACTTGCAGTCCTTTTGACATTGTTGATCATTTCGATCAATCAGAATACATGTGTGTTACGGTTACACCACATCTATTAGTCACTTTGACCTCACTGTTAGAGTGAAGATTCAATCTTCCCATCTTAGACTTAAGAGTCTTTTAGACACCAAGACTTCCCTAGTCATAAGATACTTCTAGCATTTTGGTGAGCACTTAGCCTAAGCCTAGAGACTTACAATAGTTAACCATAGGATTTTGTTATGTCTTAGGGATTAGGACAATCTACCTACCCTACAACTTGAACCCAAGTCATGTTCACCTTCTTAAGCCACAACCAAATTCAGTTCTTATCAAGCCTACAACCAAATAATATATCATATATCAAATTAAACCAAAATCCAAACCTAAGCCCTATGACCAATCCCATGGACTTAGCAAAATCTTAATCTAAATCAATCTAAAATTAATTTATTTTTTAATAATTAATTTATATGTTCAATCATCTTCTTAAACATAAATCAAATCTACTTTCAAATGATCAAAAGTAAATCAAAGTAAATCAAATCAAACCAAAAGCACTTAACTTAAGCCCTATGACCTACCTTCATGGACTTAGCCAAATTTCCATCCAAATTAACTTAAACTTGATTTATTTTCTTATAATCAATTCATATCTTTAATTATCTTCACAAATATAAATAAAATATACATTTAAATCATCAAAACTAAATCAAACTAAATAAAGATCTTTCCTATGCCACATAAACCATTTCCATGGACTTACCCAAAAATCCACTCAATACAAACCCAATTCAATTAATTTTCTCATGAATCAATTATTCCCTTAATTATGTTCCCAAATATAAATGAAATCTACAATCATCAAACCAAACTAAAATCAACCCAAATCAAACCCAACCTAGCCATCTTAACTTGGAATATCCAAATGAACCAAAACTCATCCAAAACCTAAATCAATTGCAATTAAATTTATATATCAATCTTAAATCTATATATAAACTCAACTAAATCAAACTTAACCCAAAATCATTCCAACTAAACCCAATTGATCCACTTGACCTAATGTGAGCAATTTGAACTATTTGAGCCAAGTTCCAATCCTACCCAAATTGGATTGAACCAAGCCAACCAAAGCCTCCTATCATGTTTTTTAATCACCCTAGGTTGATCAAGTGTTACAAATTGGGTCAAACCAAGTCAACTTGGTCATTTGACCAAATCAACCCCTTAACCCATATGAACCTAAATTAGCCAAATTGTAACCTAAGCCAAATCCCCTGAAACCAATGATTCATACTAACTCAAAATCAATATTTGAATATGACTTTACCTTTAAGTGCACAAAACCAAACCCAATTTGCCCTCTTGACCTTAGTTGACCCAAATTGACCTAAAAGACCAAATTGGGTCAATTCAAAATATAGTTCAGAGTTTAGATTTAGTTTAAAGTTAAGATTTGGTTTAGATTTTAGAGTTTAGAGTTTAGAGTTTAGATTTTAATTTAGTTTAGATTTTTAGACTTTTAGATTTAGTTTAGAGTTTAGTTTTAGTTTAGTTTAGTTTAGTTTAGAGTTTAGATTTTAGATTTTAGATTAGATTTAGTTTAATTTAGATATTATTTAATTTAGATTTTTTTAGTTTATATTTTAGTTTAATTTAAATTTTTTAGTTAAGTTTGGATTTTAGTTTTTTAGCTTAGATTTTTAGTTTAGAGTTTAGATTTTTAGACTTAGTTTAGATTTTTAAAGTTTAAATTCAGATTTATTTTAGATTTTAGTTTTGTTTAGATTTTAGATTTTAGTTCAGAGTTTAAGGTTTAAGATTTAGGGTTTAAGGTTTAGGGTTAGTTTAGGGGGTTTAGGATTTAAGGTTTAGGATTTAGGATTTAGGGTTTTAGGGTTTAGGGTTCAGGGTTTAGGGTTTAGGGTTTTTTAGGGTTTAGGTTTAGTTTTTTTTTTAATTTAGGGTTTAGGTTTTATTTTTTATTTATTAAGGTTTAGGGTTTCATTTAGGGATTAGGGTTTAGGGTTTAGCGTTTAGATTTTATTTTCAATTTATTTTTAGGTTTCATTTTTAGCTTTATTTTTTGGTTTAGGTTTTTATTTTGTTTTTTATTTTATTATATTTTAGGTCTATTTTATTCTATTTTAGAATTAGTTTCTATTTTAATTAGGTTTTTTATTTTTAGGTTTACTTTATTTTTTTTATTTTTTTAGGTTTTTATTTATTTTATTTAAGTTTAGTTATAATTTATTACTTTATTTTATTTTTAGGTTTAGGTTCAAGTTTAGTTTTTAATTTAAGTTTTTACTTTATTTTATTCTTATATTTTATTTAAGTTTAGGTTTTTCAATTTACTTTATTTTTAGGTATTATTTAGATTAGGTTTAGGTTTTTAAAGTTTAAGTTTTATGGTTTAGGGTTTAGGGTTTAGGGATTAGGGATTAGGGTTTAAGGTTAGTTTAAGGTTTAGGGATCTAGGTTTTAGGTTTAGGTTAGTTTAGGGTTTATGTTAAGCATAGTTTAGTGGGTTTAGGATTTAGGGTTTAGGGTTTTATGGTTTAATGTTTAGGGTTTATGGTTTTTTAGGGATTTAGTTTAATTTTTATTTATTTTAGATTATTTTATTTTTATTTTTATTTTTTTTATTTTATGTTTACATTTACTTTAGTTTATATATTTTTGATTTATTTATTTTAGTATAGGTTTTATATTTTAATTTATTTTTTAGCTTTAGGATTATTTTTAGTTGAGTTTTATCTTTATTTTATTATTTAGGTTTAGGTTTTATTTTTTATTTTTAGGTTTTGGTTTAGGTTTTATTTTATTTTTTTAGGTTTAGGTTTTAGGTTTATATTTTTGGTTTATTTTTAGGCTTTATTTTTTAATTCAGCTTTATCTTTATTTTAATCTACTTTATTTTATTTAATTTAGATTTAGGTTTAAGTTTTATTTATTTTAGTTTAGTTTAGGTTTAAATTTATATTATTTTATTTTTATTTTAGGTTTTGGTTTTTTTTGTTTATAGTTTTGGTATTATTTTTTATTTTTTTTAGGTTTATGTCTTTATTTAGGTTTTATTTTATTTTATTATAGGTTTATTTTAGTTTATTTTAGGTTTATTTTATTTTTAGTTTATGTTTAGTATTTATTTTATTTAAGTTTTTTTATTTTTAAGTTTATCTAATTTTTTAATTTAGGTTAGGTTTTTATTTATTTTATTTTAGTTTATTTTAGCCTTAGGTTTAGGTTTTAGTTTAGGTTCTTATTTATTATATTATTTTATTTTATTGAGGTCTATATTTTTTTATATATTGTATTTTAAGGTTTTATTTAGTTTATGTTTTGGTTTTTAGGTTTTTAGGATTTAGGGTTTAGGGTTTAGGGTTTAGGGTTTTAGGGTTTAGGGTTTTAGGGTTTAGAGTTTAGGGTTAGGGTTTACGGTTTATGGTTTAAAGTTTAGTGCTAAGGCTTTAGGGTTTAGGCTTAGCTAATGGTTAGGGGTTTTTTTTAATTAAGTAAACTGGTAGGTTTAAGTTCAATTAGTTTTTTTAGTTTATTTTAATTTCTATTTTTATTTATTTTTATTTTTTATTTATATTTACTTTTCTATATCTATTTTTGTTTATTTTTTACATTTAAGTTTATGTTTAGGTTTATTATTAAGTTTAGTTTTATTTTTATTTTATTTTTTAGGTTTAGGTTTTAGTTTTTCTTTTTAGTTTAGGTTAGATTTTTTATTTTATTTTTTTAGATTTAGGTTATACATTTTTATTTTAGGTTCATTTTTAGGTTTTATTTTTTTAGTTTTGGTTTAGGATTAATTTTATTTTATTTAGTTTATTCTTAAGTCTAGGTTTAGTTTACTTTAGGTTTAGGTTCAAGTTTTATTTATTCTAGTTTAGTTTATTTTAGTTTTCATTTAGGTTTATTTTATTTTCATTTTAGGTTTATGTTTTTTTCATTAGTTTAGGGTTTAGGTTTTATTTTTTATTTTTTTACATTTAGGTTTTTATTTAGTTTTTATTTTAGTTTATTTTAGGTTTATTTTAGGTTTATTTAAAGTTTAGTTTTTTTTTATTTAGGTTTTTTATTATTAGGTTTATTTTTTTTTAGTTTAGTTTGGGTTTTTATTTATTTTATTTTAGTTTATTTTTATTAGTTTAAGTTATTTTATTTTTAGGTTTAGGTTTTAGTTTAAGTTTTTATTTTATTTTATTTATGTTTATGTTTATTTATATATTTTATTTTTAAGGTTTAGGGTTAATTTTTTGGGTTTTAGTGCTTAGGGTTTAGGGTTTAGTTTAGGGTTTAGTGTTTTGGTTTAGGTTTAAGTTTATTTTTTAGTTGAGTTTTATTTTTATTTTATTTTTTAGGTTTAGGTTTTATTTTTTATTTTTAGGTTCAAGTTTTCATTTATTTCTTTACGTTTAGATTATAGGTTTTTATTTTAGCTTTTTTTTAGGTTTTATATTTTAGTTTAGGTTTAGGTTTATTTAGAGTTTATTTTATTTTATTTAGTTTAGGTTTAGGTTGAGGCTTACTTTACTTTAGGTTTAGGTTTAGGTTTTATTTATTTTATTTTATTTTAGGTTTAATTTTTTTATTTTATTCATTTTATTATTCTTTTAGGTTTAGGTTTTTTTAATTTAGGGTTTAGGCTTTATTTTTTATTTATTTTTATGTTTTATTTTTGTTTTAAATTTTTTAGTTTAGATTTTTATTTAGTTTTTATTTTATTTTATTTTAGGTTTATTTTATTTTTACATTATGTTTTATTTTTTTATATAAGTTTTTTTATGATTAGGTTTATTTTATTTTATTTTATTTTATTTTTAGGTTTAGGTTTAGGTTTTAGTTTAGGCTTTTAATTTTATTTTATGTTTTATTTTTTATTTATTTTATTTTTAAGTTTTATTTAGTTTAAGTTTAGGTTTTTTGGTTATTACGGTTTAACATATAGGTTTAGGGTTTTATGGTTTAGGGTTTAGTGCTTATGCTTTAGGGTTGAAGGTTTTTAGGGTTTAAAGTTTAGGTTTTAGGGCTTAGGGTTAACTTAGGATTGAGGTTTAGTTTAGGGTTTAGGGTTTAATGTTTAGGCTTTAGGCTTTAAGGTTTATGGTTTTGAGGGTTTAGGGTTTAGAGTTATCTTATGGTTTAAGGTTTACAATTTTAGGGTTTAAGGTTTAGAGCTAAGGGTTTGTGGTTTAGTGTTAGTTTATTGTTTAAGGTTTTTGGTTTAAGGTTTTTTAGGGTTTAGGGATTAGAGTTTCAGGTTTAGGGTTATAGGTGTAGGGTTGAAGGTTTATGATTTAAGGTTTAGGGTTAGTTTTAGGGTTCAGGTTTTAGGGTTTAGGATTTAAGGCTTAGGATTTAGGGTTTAAGTTTTAGGGTTCTTTTCTTTTAAATTAAGTGAACCGGTAAGTTTAGGTTTATTTAGTTTATTTTTATATTCATTTTAGTTTTTATTATTTTTTATTTTTATTTAGGTTTATTTTTTATTTTCATTTAGTTTTGTTTATTTATTTTATGTTTTTTATTTTAGTTTTGATTTTTTAATTTTAATTTATTTTTTTATGGTTTAGGTTTAGGTTTATGTTTATTTTTGAGTTTAGTTTATTTTAATTTAATTTTTTAGGTTTAAGTTTTATTTTTTATTTTTAGGTTTAGGTTTTTATTAAATTTTTTTATGTTTAGGTTTTCGGTTTTAATTTTAGATTTATTTTAGGTTTTATTTTTTTAGTTTAGGTATATGTTAGTTTTTAGTTTATTTTATTTTATTTAGTTTAGGGTTTAGGTTTAGGTTTAGTTTATTTTAGGTTTAGATTTTATTTATTTTAGTTGAGTTTATTTTATCTAAGGTTTAGGTTTATTTTTTAGTTTAAGGTTTATATTTTATTTTTTATTTATTTTTAGGATTTATTTTTAGGTTTATTTTTTAGGTTTATTTTTTAGGTTTAGGGTTTCATTTAGTTTTTATTATATTTTCATTTAGGTTTATTTTATTTTATTTTAGTTAGAATTTCTTTAGTTTTAGTTTTAGATTTATTTTATTTTTAGTTTAGTTTAGGTTTTATTTATTTTATTTGAGTTTATTTTATTTTATTTTAGGTTTAGGTTTAATTTTATTTAATTTAATTTAATTTTTTTATTTGGGTTTAGGTTTTAGGTTTATTAGGATTTTTTTTAGGGTTTAGGAGTTTAGGGTTTGTTTAGGTTTAGGATTAAT
The DNA here is from genome assembly GCA_021442155.1 of Cymbidium sinense. NCBI lineage: Eukaryota > Viridiplantae > Streptophyta > Magnoliopsida > Asparagales > Orchidaceae > Cymbidium > Cymbidium sinense. Next base: position 369,825,539 of record CM038214.1, on the reverse strand, counting down.
TTTTAATTATTACTATTTATTATTATTATTTTTATTTAAATTAGTAAATTTGTATGTTTAGGTTTACTTTGTTTATTTTTTATTTATTTTAGTTTATTTTACATTTTATTTTGATTTTGGTTAAATTTTCTATTTATTTCATTTAGTTTATTTATTTTAGGTTTATTTATTTTCGTTTAGGTTTCTTATTTTATTTATTTTTTATGTTTAGGTTTAGGTTTAGGTTTATTTTTTTAGTTTAGTTTTATTTTAATTTTAATTTTTACTCTTAGGTTTATGTTTTTATTTTATTTTTTTAGGTTTTGGTTAGGTTTATTTTTAGGTTCTATTTTTTTAGTTTAGGTTTAGGTTCATTTCTAATTTGTTTTATTTGATTTAGTTTAGGTTTAGGTTTAGTTTATTTTAGGTTTTGGCTTATGGGTTTTTTTTTGTTTAGTTTATTTTAGTTTAGGTGTATATTTTTAATTTATATTTTAGGTTAAGTTTTTTTTTAGTTTAGGGTTTAGGTTTTATTTTTTATTTATTTTTAGGTTTATTATTTTGGCTTAGATTTTTATTTAGTATTTATTTTATTTTATTTTAGGTTTATTTTATTTTTATTTTAGGTTTAGTTTTTATTTTATTTAGGGTTTTTATTTTTAAATTTAGTTTAGGTTATTATTTATTTTATTTTACTTTAGTTTTGATTTTTATTTTATTGACTTTTTTGGTTTAGGTTTAGGTTTAGGTTTAAGTTTGAGTTTATGTGTTTACTTTATTTTATTTTTTTATTTTATTTTGGTTTATAATTTTTTATTTATTTTATTTTTTAGGTTTTATTTAGTTTAGGTTTAGGTTTTTGCTTTTTAGGGTTTTTGGTTTTTTTATGTTTACTGATTAGCATTTAGGGTTTAGGGTTTAGGATTTAGGGTTTACGGAATAACAATTTGGGTTTTAATGATTAGGGTTTAGGTTTTATGGTTTAGGGTTTTTGAGGTATAGGGTTTAGGATTTAGGGTTTAAAGTTTATGGTTTAATGTTTAGGGTTTAGGGTTTTTAGGGTTTATGGTTTAGGGTTAGCTTAGGATTTAGGGTTAATTTAGGGTTTAGTGTTTCAGGTTTAGGGTTTAGGGTTAGTTTAGGGTTTAGGGTTTACGATCTTATAGGGTTTAGTGCTGTAGGTTTAAGGTTTAAGGTTTAAGGTTAGTTTTAGGGTTTAGGGTTTGGGGTTTAGGGTTTTTAGGGTTTACAGTTTAGGGGGTTTTTTTAATTAAGTAAACTGATAGGTTTAGGTTTATTTAGTCTATTTTTTATTTATTTTAGTTTGTTTTATTTTTTATTTTTATTTAGGTTTATTTTTTAGTTTTATTTAGTTTAGTTTATTTTTTTTAGGTTTATTTATTTTAGTTTAGGTTTTTAATTTTAGTTTATTCTTTTAGTTTAGTTTTTTATTTTAGTTTATTTTCTTGGTTTAGGTTTATGTTTATTTTTACTTTTAGTTTTATTTTTATTTTATTTTTTAGGTTTAGGTTTTATTTTTTATATATAGGTTTAGGTTTTAGGTTTTCATTTTAAGTTTTTTTTTTTTGGTTTTATTTTTTGGTTTAAGTATAGGTTTATTTTTAGTATATTTTATTTTATTTAGTTTCTTGTTTAGGATGAGTTTATTTTAGGTTTAGGTTTAGATTTTATTTATTTTACTTTAGTTTATTTTAGTTTAGGTTTAGGTTAGGGATTTTATTTATTTTAGGTTTTGGATTTTTTTTTTTAGTTTAGGGTTTAAGTTTATTTATTTATTTTTAGGTTTATTTTTTATGTTTAGGTTTTTCTTTGGTTTTTTTTAATTTTATGTTTAGTTTTTACTATATTTAGTTTTCTATTTTTAGGTTTATTTTATTTTTTAGTTTTGTTTAGTTTTCTATTTTTTTATTTGACTTTAGTTTTTATTTTTTATTTTATTTTATTTTTAAGTTTAGGTTTAGGTTTAGGTTTTAGTTTATGTTTTTATTTTATTATTTTATTATTTTATTTAGGTTCAGGTTTTTATTTATTTATTTTATTTTTAGGTTTTATTTAGTTTAGGTTTAGGTTTTTAAGTTTTTTGGGTCTATAGTTTATGGCTTAGGGTTTAGGGTTTAGTGTTAGTTTATAGTTTAAGGTTTAGGGTTTAGAATTTTGAGTTTAGTGTTGTAAGTTTAGGGTTGTAGGTTTAGGGTTTAGGGTTAGTTTTAGGATTTAAGGTTAAGGGTTTATGGCTTAGGATTTAAGTCTTAGGGTTTAAGGTTTAGGTTTCAAGGTTTTCTTTCTTTTAAATTAAGTAAATCGAAAAGTTTAGGTTTATTTATCTTATATTTTCTTAATTTTAGTTTATTTTATTTTTTAATTTTATTTAGGTTTTTTTCATTTTTATTTAGTTTTGTTTATTTATTTTAGGTTTTTATTTTAATTTAGATTTTTCTATTTTAGTTTATTTTTTGGTTTAGGTTTAGGTTTATGTTTTTTTTAGTTTAGTTTTATTTTTATTTTTTTTTTTAAGTTTAGGTTTTGTTTTTTTTTAGGTTTAGGTTTTTATTTTATTTATTTAGGTTTAGGTTTCAGGTTTTGATTTTAGGTTAATTTTAGGTTTTATTTTTTAGTTTAGGTATAGGTTTATGTTTAGTTTGTTTTATTTTATCTAGTTTTGGATTTAAGTTTAGTTTTAGGTTTTATTTATTTTAGTTTAGTTTATTTTAATTTAGGTTAAAGTTTATTTTTTTGTTTAAGGTTTAGGTTTTATATTTAATTTATTTTTAGGTTTTATTTTTAGGTTTATTTTTTAGGCTTAGGCTTAGGCTTTTATTTCAATTTTATTTTATTTTATTTTAAGCTTATTTTATTTTTATTTTACATTTAGTTATTATTTTATTTATGTTTTTTTATTTTTAGGTTTATTATATGTTTTAGTTTAGTTTAGGATTTTATTTATTTTATTTGAGTTTAGTTTTTATTTTTTATTTAATTTTATTTTTAGTTTTAGGTTTTTATTTATTTTATTTTTAGGTTTTATTTATTTTAGTTATAGGTTTTTAGGTTTTTAAGATTTAGGGTTTAGGGTTTGGGGTTTAGGGTTTAGGGTTGTAGGTTTGAGGGTTTAGGGTTTAGTGTTTAGGGTTTAGGGTCTTAGGGTTTAGGGTTTAGGGTTTAGGGTTTCGGGTTGTTGGTTTAGGATTTAAGGATTATTTTAGGGTTTAGGGTTAGAGTATATTTTTAAAAATTTTTATATATTTGTTAATTTTTTTATTTATATTAAGTAAACTTATAAGTTTAGGTTTGTTTAGTTCATTTTTTATTTATTTTAGTTTTTTTATTTTTTATTATAATTTTACTTATTTTTCCATTTATTTAGCTTTGCTTTATTTATTTTAGTTTAGGTTTTTTATTTTAATTTATTTTTTATGTTTAGGTTTAGGTTTAGGTTAATTTTTTAGTTTAGTTTTATTCTAAATTTACTTTTTAGGTTTAGGTTTATGTTTTTATTTTATTTTTTTAGGTTTATGTTATAGGTTTTTATTTTAGGTATATTTTTAGGTTTTATTTTTTAGTTTAGGTTTAGGTTTATTATTGGTTTATTTTATTTTATTTAGTTTAGGTTTAGGTTTTCTTTATTTCATGTTTTGGTTTAGGTTTTATTTATTCTAGTTTAGTTTATTTTAGTTTAGTTTTAGGTTTATTTTAATTTTATTTTAGGTTTAGGTTTTTTTAGTTTAGGGTTTATGTTTTATTTTTTATTTAATTTTAGGTTTGTTGTTTAGGCTTAGATTTTTATTTAGTTTTTATTTTCTTTTCTTTTAGGTTTATTTTATTTTTATTTTAGGTTTAGTTTTTAATTTTATTTAGGTTTTTTATTTTTTAATTTAGTTTAGGTTATTATTTATTTTATTTTACTTTAGTTTTGATTTTTATTTTATTTTCTTTTTAGGTTTAAGTTTAGGTTTAAGTTTAAGATTAAGTTTAAATTTATGTTTTTATTTTATTTTATTTTTTTATTTTATTTTGATTTAGATTTTTTTATTTATTTATTTTTAGATTTTAGGTTTAGAGTTTAGGATTTAGGTTTGTAGGGTTGTAGGTTTTACGATTTAGGGTTTAGGGTTTAGGGTTTAGGGTTTAGGGTTTAGGAATTAGGGTTTTAGTGTTTATGGTTTACGGTTTAAGGTTTAGGGTTTAGGGTTTTTAGGTTTATTTTTTATATCTAGGTTTAGGTTTACGTATTTAATTTATTTTTGTTAGGTTTAGTTTTTATGTTTTTATTTTAGCTATATTTTTAGGTTTTATTTTTTAGTTTAGGTTTATGTTTATTTTTAGTTTATTTTATTCTATTTAGTTTAGGTTTAGGTTTAGGTTTAATTTATTATAAGTTTAGGTTTAGGTTTTATTTATTTTAGTTTATTTTATTTTAGTGTTGGTTTAAATTTATTTTATTTTTTTTTAGGTTTGGTTTTTTTTTAGAGTTTAGATTTTATTATTTATTTATTTCTAGGTTATATTTTTATGTTTATTATTTAGGTTTAGGTTTTATTTAGGTTTTAGTTTATTTTATCTTAAGTTTATTTTATTTTTATTTTATGTTTAGTTTTTATTTTTTTAGGTTTTTTATTTTTTTAATTTAGTTTAGGTTTTTATTTATTATATTTTATTTAGTTTTAATTTTTTCTTTTTTTTCTTTTTAGGTTTAGGTTTATATTTAGGTTTTAGTTTATGTTTTTATTTTATTTTATATTATTATTGTATTTTGGTTTATATTTTTTAAATTATTTTATTTTTAGGTCTTTTTTTACTTTAGGTTTAGCTTTTTAGCTTTTTAAGGTTTAGGGTTTAGGGTTTAGGGATTTGGTCTTTTGGGTTAGGGGTTTAGGGTTTAGGTTTTTGGTTTATGGTTCAGGTTTTAGTTTAGGGTTCAGGGTTATTGATTTTTTTAACATAGAACAAATTCTAATTCAACATTTCTTCTTTTGTTTACGTAGTTTATTTTTTATTTATTTTTGTTTATTTTATTTTATTTTTTATTTATGTTAACTTTTTATTTCTATTTAGTTTAGGTTATTTATTATTGGTTTGTTTATTTTAGTTTAGGTTTATTTTTTAGTTAAGTTTTATTTATATTTTATTTTTTAGGTTTACATTTTATTTTTTATTTTTGATTTAGGATTAGGTTTTTATTTTATATTTTTAAGTTCAGGTTTCTGGTTTTTATTTTAGGTTTATTTATATGTTTTATTTTTTAGTTTAGGTTTAAATTTATTTTTCAGTTTATTTAATTTTAGGTTCAGGTTTTGCTTTTATTTAATTTAGTTTATTTTATTCTAGTTTAGGTTTAGTTTTATTTTATTTTATTTTTTATTTTATTTTAGGCTGATTATTTTTTTAGTTTAGGGTTTAGGTTTTATTTTTGTTTATTTTTAGATTTAGTTTTTAGGTTTAGCTTCTTATTTAGTTTTTATTTTATTTTATTTTAGGTTAATTTTATTTTTGTTTTATGTTTTCATTTTATTTTATTTAGGTTTGTTATTATTAAGTTTATTTTATTTTTTAGTTTTATTTAGGTTATTATTTATTTTATTTTAGTTTATTATTTACTTTTTTGGTATAGGTTTAAGTTTTAGTTTAGGTTTTTATTTTATTTTATTTTATTTAGGTTTAGGTTTTTTTATTTTTTTTATTTTAGGTTTTAATTAGTTTAGGTTTTAGTTTTTAGGTTTTAAGGATTTAGAGTTTAGGGTTTAGGATTTATGGTTATGGTTTAGGGTTTAGGGTTTAGTGTTTAGGCTTTAGGGTTTAGGGTTTTTAGGGTGTAAGGTTTAGGGTTAGCTAAGGGTTTAGGGTGAGTTTAGTGTTTAGGGTTTTGGGTTTAGGGTTTTTAAGGTTTAAAATTTAGGATTAGTTTAGGGGTTTAGGGTTTATGGTTTAGGGTTTAGGTTTTAGGTTTAGGGTTGAGGTTTTATTTTAAGGTTTGTGGTTACTTTAGGGTTTAGGGTTACTTTGGAGTTTAGGGTTTAGAGTTTTATGGTTTAGGGTTTAGGGTCAAGGTTAGGGTTAGGGTTATGGTTTAGGGTTTGATTTTAGGATTTAGGGTTAGTTTAGGGTTTTGGGTTTTGGGTTTTTAAGGGTTTAGGGTTTAAGGTTTAGGGTTTAGGGTTGTAGGTTTATGGTTTAGAGTTTATGGTTTAGGTTTAGTTTTATGGTTTATGGTTTAAGGTTAAGGGTTTTTTTTATTATTTTTATTTTTTTAAATTAAGTAAACTAGTAGGTTAAGGTTTATTTAGTTTATTTATTATTTATTTTAGTTTATTTTATTTTATTTAATTTGATTTAGTGTTATTTTTATTTTTATTTAGTTAAGTTTATTTATTTTAGGTTTATTTATTTTAGTATAGGTTTTTATTTTAGTTTATTTTTTAGGTTTAGGTTTATTTTTTTAATTTAGTTTTATATTTATTTTATCTTTTAGGTTTAGGTTTAGGTTTAGGTTTTTATTTTATTTTATTTTTTTTAGGTTTAGGTTTTAGGTTTTTATTTTATGTTAATTTTTAGGTTTTATTTTTTAGTTTAGGTTTAGGTTTATTTTTAGTTTATTTTATTTTAGTTAGTTTAGGTTTAGTTTATTTTAGGTTTAGGTTTTATTTATTTTAATTTAGTTAATTTTGGTGTAGGTTTAGGTTTATTTTATTTTTATTTTATGTTTAGCTTTTTTTTAGTTTAGGGTTTTGGTTTTATTTTTTATCCATTTTTAGGTTTTATTTTTAGGTTTATTATTTAGCTTTAGGTTTTTATTTAGTTTTTATTTTATTTTATATTAAGTTTATTTTATTTTTATTTTAAGTTTAGTTTTAATTTTATTTAGGTTTTTCATTTTTTAGTTTAAATTAGGTTTTTATTTATTTTATTTTAGTTTATTTTTTATTTTTTTATTTTATTTTATTTTTAGGTTTAAGTTTTAGTTTATGTTTTATTTTATTTTATTTTTTATTATATTTTGGTTTATGATTTTTTATTTATTTTATTTTTAGATTTAATTTAGGTTTAGCATTTTAGATTTTTAGGGTTTAAGGTTTAGTGTTTTTTTTGGATTTAGGGTTTAGGGTTTAGGGTTTAGTTTTGGGATTAGGGTTTATGCTTTTTTAGGGTTTAGGGTTTAGGGTTAGGGCTTAGGGTATAGGGTTTAGGATTTAGGGTTTTTTAATGTTTACGGTTTAGGGTTTAATGTTAATAGTTGTAGCTTTATGGTTTAGGGTTTAAGGTTTAGGGTTTAGGGTCTGTGTTATTTTTTTATTTAAAATTAAGTAAACTGGTAGGTTTTTGTTTATTTAGATTATTTACTTTATTTTTTTATTTTAGTTTTAATTTTAATTTTTAATTTTTATTTAGTTTAGTTTATTTATCTTATGTTTATTTATTTCATTTTAAGTTTTTTATTTAGTTTATTTTTTAGGTTTAGGTTTAGGTTTTCATTTTACTTTTTCAGGTTTAGGTTTTAGGTGTTTTTTAAGTTTATTTTAAATGTTTTATTTTTAGTTTATTTTTTGTTTATTTTAATTTATATAGTTTAGATTTAGGTTTTATTTATTTTAGTTGAATTTATTTTAGTTTAGGTTTAAGTTTATTTTATTTTGTTTATTTTATTTTTATTTTAGGTTTAGAGTTTTTTTTAATTTTATGTTTTGGTTTTATTTTTTATTTTTTTTAAGTTTAGGTTTTTATTTATTTTTTATTTTATTATATTTTAGGTTTATTTTATTTTGATTTTACATTTAGTTTTTATTTTATTTAAGTTTTTATTCTTAGGTTTATTTTATTTTCTTTAATTTAGTTTAGGATTTTATTTATTTTGTTTTAGCTTATTTTTATTAGTTTAATTTAATTTATTTTATTTTTAGGTTTAGGTTTAGGTTTTAGTTTAGGTTTTCATTTTTTTATTTTTTATTATATTAGGTTTAGGTTTAGTTATTTATTTTATTTTTAAGTTTAGGTTTTGGTTTAGGTTTAATTATTTATTTTATTTTTAGGTTTAAATTAGTTTAGGTTTAGGTTTTTAAGGCTTTAGGCTTTAGGGTTTTGAGTTTTTAGGGCTTAGGGTTTTCGTTTAAGGTTAGTTTATCGTTTAAGGTTTAGGGTTTTAGGTTTTTTAGGATTTTGGGTTTTTGGTTTAGGGTTGTAGTTCAAGGTTTAGGGTTTAGGATTTAGAGTTTAGGGTTTAGGGTTTTTTTAATTAAGTAAACTAATATGTTTAGGTTTACTTAGTTTATTTAGTTTTTTTAATTTTTTAATTTTGTTTTAGTTTTTTTTTTATTTTTTTTATTTTAGTTTACTTATTTTAGAATTATTTATTTTAGTTTAAGTTTTTTATTTTAGTTTATTTTTTAGGTTTAGGTTTTTGGTTTATGTTTATTTTTTTGTTTAGTTTCATTTTTAGGTTTATGTTTAGGTTTTTATTCTTTTCATTTAGGTTTAGGTTTTAGGTTTTTATTTTAGGTTTATTTTTATGTTTTTGTTTTATATTAGGTTTAGGTTTATTTTAGTTTATTTTATTTTATTTAGTTTAAGGTTTAGGTTTAGTCAATTTCAAGTTTAGTTTTAGGCTTTATTTAATTTGGTTTTGTTTATTTTAGTTTTGGTTTATGTTTATTATAATTTATTTATTTTAGGTTTTTTTATTTAGGATTTTTTTTTTATTTATTATTTATTTTTAGGTTTATATTTTTATTTTATTTTATTTAGGTTTATTTTATTTTATTTTTTATTTTGTTTAGTTTTATTTTATTTATGCTTTTATTTTTTGGTTTATTTTATTTTTATTTAGTTTTGATTTTTAGTTATTTAGTTTTTATTTAGTTATTTTATTTTATTTTCTTTTAGGTTTAGGTTTAGGTTTAGGTTTAGGTTTTAGTTTAGGTTTATTTATTTTAGTTTATTTTATTTATTTAGTTTAGATTTATTATTTATTTTATTTATTTTATTTTTAGGTTTATTTAGTTTAGTATGTTTTAGGTTTTTTTAACATTTAGGTTTAGGGTTTTAGGATTTTGGTGTTTTTTAATAGAGAACAAATTCATATTCAACATTTCTTATTTTTTGATTTTTCAAAGTAACAAAAACTAGGTGAATCAATCATGACCTTATGGACTATTTAAAACACGTGTTAGAGAGATAACTCAACTTTCATACACATATAGCACATGCATTTCTTATGTATTTATAAGCATCATAACACATATTATTATTTTTAATTTAAAAAATACATTTTGGATTTAATAGTGATTATAATAAATTAAATTACATATGGAAATCCATTTTATTTTACTTGATTTTGAAAAGATGGATGCATTTATCAAATGACATATTTAACATGATTGGAAATAGGACAATCAAATATAAGCATGTGATTCATTCAACCAAAGTAGTTCTTGACAATCAAATAAAATAAGATTATTTAAATCAAAGCTTCTTTATTAATTAAGTTTTGGATTTGATTTGATTTAAAGAGGAGAAAGAAATCATCACTTGTTTTTTTATTTCCCACATTAGTGATTTGATTTAATTTAAAATATAATTAAGTTGATTTTTTGGGTTTTAAGTTGAACCATTAATTAGATGAATTTTTATGCTTTATGTCACCCAAGTAATTAACTAAATAATTATGAGCTAACATGATATTCAAGGAAAATAAACTTGCAATGATCCTAGAAATAAAATGGGCCTAATTTGGCTCATGATTAATAGTTAATTTTAAGGGACTTAGTAATTACTCTTATAGTTAATTTCATTAAACTCCTTTAGGTTATTAAACTAAAGATCTACCTAGATTTATAATTAGTATGTGATTATGATTTCAATTTGATTAAGTGATTTATTAATTTTAAATCTTAATTAAATTCATCATAAAATGGTGAAATGAACTTGGAAAGCGTTAACCTTCCTTAGTTCTATTATTGAACAATGATTAATAAACTTAATTAACCAATTTGTTATTGTTCATGGGATTAATTAATCATTAATTAAAAAGAGTATTTAGGTTTAAGTCAATTTTCTTAATTAAGTAGCAATAAATGAAATAAAATCATGTGGAAGGCCATCCCATTAAATTAACCAACAAAATTTGGGATTAATTGCTAGTAATTAAAGTAATTAAGCTAATAAATTTTGTAATTAAACCTTAATTAAATATTAATTAAAATAAGTTAAGAATTTTATTTTAATTAACTCTCCTTTAAATACCTTTAAAATGAGTATTTATTTGCATTTGTTATATACTTATGATTTTTTATGATTTTAGAAGTTTGACCATTAAAATGATTAATTAAGCCTAATTAAAGCTTAATTTAACACATGGTTCGAGATTGGCTCAAAACTTACTTGGGTACATGTGGCGGGAACACTTTCTGTCGATGGGATGGCTATGATTAATCCATAGCTTAGATGATTTCATTGATCTAGCATAACTAATCATCATTACATTTCCATCAAATAAATATTCGTGATCTAACATTGAGTAAGGAGAATAGAGTTTGTTCACCATTGATATGATCTTAAGCTGGTCAACTTTAAAAATCCCACACCTTCATGACGCGATGAGGGATCAAGATCACATGAGATGCAAGTTTTCTTTAAAGATCCAACCCATTTTTGCTTAAGAATAGGATGCATACCTCACTGGAGTTCAAGGATGGCTCAACCATTGAGGAAGCTTCATCTAGTGGAGACGAAGCCCTATTGAGCAATAATTGGATCAATTCCTTGATGTTCGCTTAGAAGGCCACAAATTGATGATTTGGAGGTCAACATTGATCGAAGTCCCACCTTTAGTGCTTAGAAAAGGTAGATGATTCATTCTTTTCGATGAGGCCTAGGATGGTACAAACAATTTGAGTTTGACAGAAATGGGAAGTTAGGTCAAAAATGGGAGTGTCCTATTTTTGAGATGGACAATGGCATTTCTTGATCGAGGAACAGATGGGAGCTTAAATGGCTCAGCATCATCTTAGTTAGCTAGGGCTGAATGATTTTATGTGTGTTTGAGTGAAAATGGGGTTTATACCTCCTTCATCTTGATCAATGATGGGATCAGTTTGGCATCTAGTGGCCATGACCATCTCAGTCCTTGGTGGCGAGGAGGTAGTTCTCATTTGGTTGGTTGAAGGTGTGATGTGGCTTTAGGAAGAATCATGGGTGTCCTATGGGTTTCAAATGCTTAAGGGGAGGGTGAGGTGATTTCACCTCTGTGGGTCATAACCACCCTTTAGGTCGGGAAGTGTCTTTGGGTGCCTAGGTGGACCATTGGGAGAGTACCAAGTGGCCAAGAATGAAATGACCATTTACATGGGTGATTTGTCTGTGATGCCCTTGACCCAAGTAGAATGATCATTTTGCATTGATTTGGGCAGATTTTAAATGAGCCAAAATTAGTTAAATTTCAAATCAATTTAGTTGTTGGTTAGGTTTGGCTCAATTTGACTCATTTAGGTCAAATTAGGTTGGGTGGGTTGACCAATTGGTCAATTGGGTCAAACCAAGTTAGGTCAAGTTCATATGATCATTTGGGATTTTTTTGGTTATATTGATATGGTTTTGTTTGGCTTAGATTTGATTTTGGCTCATTTGAATTCATTTGGGTAAAATGGGTTAAGTTGACAAATTTGACCAAATTGGCCAAATTGGCTTGGGTTGGGTGTTGGTTTTGGTTTAGTTGACCAATTGAAGAAGATTGCTGGCTTTGGTTTCAATTAATTTTGATTTGGTTTTGATGTAGGCCAACTTGAAACTTTAGGTCAATTTAGGGTTAGTAGGTCAATTCGGTTCAATTGGGTCCAATCATGGCTTCGGTCAAGTTCAAAAATTAATTTGGAATGAACTTGAGCTATTGGTTGCAATAAATTTGGTTTATATTTTAATTTAAACCAATTTGGTCTTTTAGGTCAATTTGGGTCAACTTGGGTCAAGATGAACAATTGGATTTGGTTTGACTCAATTGAATGCCATGTCATATTCAAATATGTATTTTGATTTGGTATGAATCATTAGATTTGGTTTAGGTTACAATTTGGCTAGTTTGGTTGATATGGGTTAAGGGGTTGACTTGGTCAAATGACCAAGTTGACTTGGTTTGATCCAATTTGTGACAATTGATCAACCTAGGGTGATCAACAATCATGTTGGGTGATTATGATAGGCTTGGTTCAATCCAATTTGGGTAGGATTAGAACTTGGCTCAAATAGGTCAAATTTTCCACTTTGGGTGAAGTGGACCAATTGTATTTATTTGGCTTGATTTTGGGTTGAGTTTGATTTAGTTGACTTCATATATGGATTTGGGATTGATATATAAATTTAATTGCAATTGGATTGGGTTCAAATGGGTTTTGGTTCATCCCATTTCAAGTCAAAAGGGTTAAGTTGGGTTTGACTTGGGTTGATTTTGTTTGCTTGATGATTGAAAATTTCATTTATAATTGTGAATATGATTGAAGGTATTCATTCATGAACAAATCAATTGAATTTGGGTTTTGGAATGAAGAATTTGGCTAAGTCCATGGAGTTGGGTCATGTGGCTTAGTTTGATTTTGATTTGGTTTGATTTTTGTTTTGATGATTTAAATGTATATTTCATTTAAATTTATGAAGATGATTGAAAATATGATTGATTGTGAAAATGAGTTTGACATGATTTGGATTAAAATTTGGCTAAGTCCATGGGATAGGTCATATGTCTTAGGAAGGGTTTTGATTTGATTTGATTGAGTTTGATTTAGTTTTGATCATTTGAATGTAGATTTGATTTATATTTAGAAAGATTATTGATGATATAAATTTTTTATGAGAAAATCAATTGATTTTGGATTGATTTGGATTAAGATTTGGCTAAGTTCATGGGATAGGTCATATGGCTTATGAAGGGTTTCAAGTTTGGATTTGATCATGTGCTTAAATCATTTGGTTTTGGAATTTTGGTTTGGATTTGGATTAATTTCATGAATTGAACTTGAGGTTTGGTTTGAGATGGTGAACATGGATTGGATTTGGTTGTAGGGTGGTTGGATTATCCAAATAAGGCATAACCTAATCTATGGTTAACTTTTGTCTTTAGCTTATTTTAGATGTTTACTTAATTGTTAGAAGTGTCTTATGACTAGGGAAGTCTTAGTGTCTAGAAGACTCCAAAGTGTAAGATGGGAAGATTGAATCTGCACTCCAAAAGTGAGGTCAACAGGCCTTAGCCAAAATAGTGTTGCCCTTGGAGATAAATGATTGGAAAATCGAAGCTAAGTTTCACATTATAGAATCGGATATATCTTTCAACACTTTGCTTGGGAGACCACGGATACATGAGAACAATATTGTTCCATCCTTTCTATATATGTTTATCAAGTTTGCAAGAGGTGAGATTGTTTGCTGTGTTGGAGGAAATCTCAAGCCATTTATAGTTCACGAGGTCAGCATATATGAGGATGTTGCTTACTACCTCCCTTAAAATCAACAAGTCTATTATAACAAACTTGGTTTAAAATAAAAAAAAAGAAAAAGAAAAGAAAAAAAAAGAAAGAGAAAGAAAGAGAAAATGAAAAAGAAAGAAAATAAAGGGAATAGAAATAGACTTGGAGGATGTGGAGCTTGACATTAGATTCACCTGATTCATTACTCCATTCAAATATATGGGTAGACAACCTAACCTCCACCGGGTAGAAAGAGGCCGGGTTGGAGGCAATGGGGTGGAAAACCTCATTATTGACCAAATAGAAGATATGTCCCAGTACCAGTACACCTATTATCCATATAGACTTAGAATTTAGAGTGGATGAGTATTATATGGTTAGCACACTAGCCAGCTCTTCTCAGTAGTAGATTCCCTTTAAGGTGACACTTGATCTATATAGTAATGAAGATCGAGCTCCACAACAAAGCAAAAGTGTATCCAAGTCTTTCTTATGTGAAATAGTTAGGCATCAGTTGGGAACCTTAGCTCTAACCCAACTTTCCTCTCAAAAAGCTAAGGGTTTTGTAGTTAAGGAAGCCCCTAAGTTATCCACAGGTGTGACGACTTAAAGGTTTTTTCTAGGAGCATCATCCTCAAGTTAAGAAGTTAATGTAAAACTTGAGGATGATTCATATAAAGATTTAATAAAATTACCTTTTGATTGGTACTTGCCTTGTGTTCATAATTTAGCAAAGAAAGGGTTAATCCCACATACTTGGTCGAAGCATAAGTCAGACTACTTTGAAAGAATATGAAAGAACAAATGCAAAAGCTCTTAATCAAGACTAGGTCTAGAATTTGATATAATGGATCCAGTCGATGATGATGATTACTGCTTAGTCATCACCAATTATTTAGAATCTAATAGGTTCTTTTCAAATCACATTAATTCATATGAGGAGCTATTCTTAGAAACTTTAGATAATCTACATGATTTTAAAGTCAAAGATGCACCGCCAGAGTTTGAAGAAGAGATCAAGTCAACCATCGACGAGCTCAAGGAAATCTACTTAGGAATTGAAGAAGATCCACGACCGACATACATCAATTTTTTATTGAATGAAATTGAAACCAATGACTTGAATGAGTTTAAGGACTTCTTTTCATGGAGTTATGAAGATATGGTTAGATTGGCTCCTGATCTAGCAATCCATAAACTAACAATAGAGCCTACTGCTAACTCTATCAAGAAAGCTCTTAGACTCATGCGATTAGAAATTGAACAATAGGTCATTTTGGAAGTTAAGAAACTGATCAATGCTGGGTTCATTCGAAAAGAAAAAATACACTAATTGGTTAGCTAGCGTCGTCCTAATTAAGAAAAAGAATGACCAATTTCACATATGCATTAATTTTCAGGATTTAAGTAAGGCATGTCAAAAGATGAATTTCCACTACCAATCCCTGAGCTGATGGTAGATATTGCCTCATCTCATGCAGTCTTCTATTTCATGGATATCTCATATGGATATAACCAAATAAAGATGGCCCCTAAAGATGAAAGAAACACTACTTTCAGAACCTCAATCAGAATCAATTCCTATAAGGTCATGCCTTTCAGCTTTAAAATGTGATTACATACTTGGCTATGACTCAAATCTTTGATGAACTCATTCATTATCAAGTCAAGTGCTATGTCGATGATCTCATGGTCAAAAGTGGAGAAAAGAAAGACCATCTCTTTGACTTGAGAGTAGTTTTTAAACAGTTAAGTTAATTTAACCTCAAAATGAACCCCCTGAAGTGTGCATTCGGAGTAGCTTCAAAAAAATTCCTTGGGTTTGTTGTCCGACACCAGGGAATCATAATTGATCTGTAGAAGATAAAGGCAATTTTAGAAATTACACCCTATAAAAGTTTAACTCAACTCAAATCATTCCAAGGGAGGTTGGCATATCTAAGATGCTTTATATCCAACATATCAGGAAGTTGTCATTAATTCTCAGTAGTTATCAAAAAGGATGCCAAGTTCAAGTGAGATGATAAGTGTGAGCATGCCTTCAAAGACATCAAGCATTACCTGATGACTTCGTCAGTTCTAGTAGCCCCTATCCTGCGCAATCCACTCATACTTTACACTACTGTGTCAGATGACTCTCTTGGTGCTTTGTTAGCCCAGGCCAATGATGAAGGGAACGAAAATGCACTCTACTACCTCAGCCATTGTCTATTCTCTGTTGAGGCTAATTATCCACCCATTGAGGCATTGCCACTAATCTTTGCATCCCTAAAGCTACATCTTCTTGATCCCTCATCGCATGGTGACATGGGGTGATTGGCACCTTCCTCATTGAAAGCTAGTGGATTTCTGTTAACACCCACTTCCTAGACTCTCCAGTGATGATCCAAATAATAAATCTCTTAGGAATCTATTCACCTGAGATGTACTTTGATGGTGTGTCTTCCTCTCAAGAGGAGAAGAATCATAATCTACTATTCGAAAAAAGGAAGGGAATAGTTCTCTTAACTTTGAACAATGATAGTTTCACATATCATTCAATCCTTAATGAAGTGAATATAGATTGATCAATTTAAGCAATGCATCATCAACATCTTTGGATTCTCAACTAGTTATCAACCAAATCTTTGGGTCCTATAAGGTTATAAAGCCCAAGCTCCATCACTACCATAAGTACATATGAAGTTGTTAGCCAAAATCCTAGAGGTTACCATTTATAAGATTCCGAGAGAACATCATGGCATATGTTTTTAGTTGGCCAAGAGTTGGCATGTCGAGATGAGTCCATATCAATAAAGGTCCAAAATAGACAAGTCTTATCCCTTATGGATATTAAACTCATCAAAAATTACTCTCTTGAAGGGGAGGTTTCCATTGCCAAGAAGGATGAGGATTTATATTGGAGGCAACCATTCATGGATTCCATAAATAAAGGAAAACTATCTCAAGAGAAGTCCGAAGGCTATCAGATGAACTAGAGAGCAATTTCTTATGCTCTTGTGGATGGTGTCTTATATTGACAGTCTTTCAATCATATGTGGTTATGTGATTTAGACAAGCAAGAAGCCCATAAGATCGTGACCAGGTACACTCAGAATTATTTGTAGTCAACCAATCCAATCTAAAGATGAAAGCCAAGATCAAGAGACTAGGATACTACTGGTCATCAATGATCAAAGAGTACAAGCATATTGCTAGGCAATGCGATCAATGTCAAACACATATCTTTTATCTCGGGCTACTCTGAGTTGAGATAAAATCCCTAGTGGCACTCACTTTGTAGCTGCTCTAGCCCTGCTAGTGTGTCAGCCTAGTGGTCTTCTTGCTTTGGAGGATGTAAGTTTGCTATGCTTTCCTTCCTTACATGGCCACTGCACACCGATGAGCACCTTATTTGTTTGGTAAGCCTTACTACATGGTAGATAAGCTACCTCATGTTGGCTTCAAGAGGATGTGAGTCTGCTACACTTTCTTCTTGGATTATACTTCATGCATTGATTTGGTCAAGTATATTTGATGTTTAGGATAAGTCCTCTAGCGACTCCTTCTCTTATGGCTGCTTGAAGTCTAGGTTCATTCCTTCCTTGGGGCTCCCCACTTAGTAGTCTCTCTAGGTCAGATAGCATATGTCCTACCGATGATAGTTATCTCAATGATCAGTTCCACTTGGTAAGTTGTAAGCCTACATTCCTTCTTTCCAAATTGATCAGTGCACACCGACAGAAAACTTAGGTTGGTTGGTTCTCACTATGCTAATGGATACACCACTCATGTTAGGTTACACCTTAGTTCTTGCACCTTAGGATACATCACTCATGGCAGATGTAAGTCTACTATGCTTTCTCTTTGAGTTGGCCACTATAAATCAATAGGCTTTCTTTTCTAGGGCTCAAGATAACTCCCCTAGTAGCACCTCCTCTGTGGGCACTATAATTGGATCATGTCATTTGTGACCCCATTTAGACACTACCCGGGTTACTATCGGATAGGATAGTTCCCCTTTCCTAGTAACCACCCCAGTGGTTGGATAATCCATCCTATGGATGTGAAGATTCTCCCATGGTCCAGTAAATCTAAGACAGGTCAAGTCTGACATAGCCCATTTCAGTGTGGTCCCTCGCACACCAATAGAGTCTATGCAAACATATAAACAAAATATATATTCACTTATGAATTAGGAGAACACCCTAGATACCTTTTTTCAAGTAGGTATCCCATCTTTAGGGTAGTGTCAAGAGAACTCCCTATAGGAATTGCCTAACTACTCCTTAGTTGATATAAGTACCTAGCGGTATTCACTCAGTAGTCTCCCCTAAGTCGGGTTTGATTTGTTGTGCTACCAGTCACCTAGCATTGTTCCCTTTTAAGATGTAAGTCTATACACATTTCTTCCTAGCTCTATCACACATAGGCAACCCCTTAGGTTGGCTAGCTCTACCCCATAGACAGTAGACTTTCCCTTTGGATTTATAAATCTGAGATATGACAAGTCTGATATAGCCCCTTCTTAGTGGGTCCATCACACATTAACATGGTCCATAAATTAAATCTATCAAATTTGATCGAGCTCACATCCCCAATGGATATGCCCTCAATTCAAAATCAAACTAAACCAAAGAAATCATATCAAATAACAAGAAATTAAGATAAAATTAATCTTAACTACTTTTGAGTTGAAATAAGTCCCCAACATCAAGATATGCCCTAAGTCATGTTTGATATGTCGTGCATCCAACAGTTCACCCTAGCAGTTGTTCCTCGCTTTGGAAGATGTAAGTCTGCTATGCCTTCTTCCTAGCATAGCCGTTGCACATCAAAAAGAACCCCTTAGGTTGGCTAGCTCCACCCTACAGCCAATGGACTATCCCTTTGGATTTGTAAACCTGAGGTAGGTCAAGGCTGATATAGCCCCTTCTCAGTGGATCCATCGTACATCGATAGGGTCCATACATTAACTCAGACTAAATTAAACCCAACTAGATTTTCTCCAGTGGAGTTAAATCACACCCTTCTCCCTAGTGGAGCCCTACATCATATATAAACAAGTCAAGCAAACATATTAAATTCAAAACCAACCTCCTCAGTGGATCCAAATTAAACTAACTCCCATAGTAGAGTCTAAATCAAAGAAATCCAACCAAACTCTTATCCCTAATGGTTACATCCCCAAACAAATTTATGAAATTAAACTCAAATCCTAATTCCCAGCGGATAGCCCGAACTTGCTTCCCTAGTGGAAGTTTCATATACCCGATCCCCAATAAACTTGATCCCATATCTCTAGCTAATATGCCTCCACATCAATTAAAATAAAACAAATTAAAGTCAATTCAATCTTAATCCTTGGTGAATTATAGATTCTTATCCCTAGTGGATCTTCTTTGCAGAAATCATATAATCAAATTAAATTCAAACCATATCCCAATAGATTTTCTTCTTCTATGCCCTCGACATAGACCCTCACATGTCATGTCCATGCATGTGTGATCCCTAGCGGATCTCCCTCCATGTCCTTGATATGGAATTCCCATCAAATCTTATTTCTTCTCTTATGCACACCTTTAATACTTCAACCAAAAGCCTAACAATGTATTCACTCAAATTACATCATCTTAACATTGTAATCAACATTTTATGATTTGTGATGGTGCAATCTAAAACTAACTATTCAATATCATGCTAGACATATTATAGTGTGAATTAACACACTATATTATATAATTTTCTATAATATAATATTGTTAGACATTACACCTCATTAGAATCACTTAAAAGGAACAAATAACAAAAGTTTTGCAAAATATGAATAATGTACATTTTAGATGTAAAATTATTATTTTTCTAAATGGTATAAAAATAGCATAATTTTGTTGCTTTGTGTATGAATTTGGCCAAATTCTTCCATCTCAACTTTCAAATTAACATTTTTGTGAGTTTTGACCCAATGTATTATAACAAAAGTAAAACATACTAAAATGTACAATAACATTTAGTAACTCACCACCACATTCATATATATGTGAAGTTATATTGTTATGTACATTATATTTTAATATGCTTTCATATAATATATCATCTTACATTACACCTTAAAATGAATCACTTTAAGCAAAATAATTATAAAATTTGGTTGAAAAATGAACATTTATTTTGGATGCAAAATTCCATTCTTTTGATTAAAACACCATAGCATACCCAATGATGTTCCCTAAAGCAACTTAAATTTGGCCACATCCATCATCTTAGCCTATAAATCAATATTTTTATGTATTATACCAATACAAACTCTACTACATCATACCATAATAAACTAAAATTTGCTAAACAATAAGTAGTAATACACAATAGAATGCTATATGCATGATCTTTTCTATGTTATGGCATCCTATTATTATATATATTATATTATATTATATTATATTATATTGCATATCACTTCACAAGGGATTATTAAGATAAAAAAATAAAATTAATCTAAATAATAAAAAAATTATATATTATAGTCATATACATATTTTAAATTGAAATATATATTATGATGTCATGCTCTACTTATTATGATTTTGGCCAAATTCGCATTTTAAAGTGTAAATTAACATTTTTTATAAATAATGCTAGTGTAGGCATTTGATTGTAAATACTAAAAGAATTTAAAATACAATAATATTATAGATATGATGATATACTATTACAAAATATAATATTTATTTTGAACATAAAATCTAACTTTTAGACTACAAGTGGTGTAGCACAGGTACTACAACTTAATTGCCACTTCAAATTTAACAAATTTCATCATTTGATTTATTAAATCAATATTTTTATGATTTATATTAATATAGACTATAGGGAAAAATACCATAATATGCAAAAACATTTCAAAACATCTTATAACCACAATACATCATCATTAAAATATATGATGCTACATTATACTATAATATATGGTATTATAATATGATTTAGGTTTAAGGTTTAGGCATTCAAAACTCTAATAGTAAATGGAAAGTCTCTTGAAGACATTTTCTTTAGCTACCATAATAATGTTAGGATTAGGTCATTCTTCAGATCTACTACTAATGACATCTTTATTCAAGATTTAGGGTTTAGGGCTTAGGGTTAAGGTTTAGGGTTAGATTAGGGTTTAGGGTTAGTTTAGCATTTAGGGTTTAGAGTTTAGGGTTGGGGGTTTATGGTATAGGATTGTAGGTTTTAGGTTTTAGGGTTTATGGTTTTAGTGTTTAGGGTTTTGGGTATAGGGTTTAGGCTTTTAGGATTTAAGGTTTAGGGATTTTAGGGTTTAGGGTTTAGGATTTAGGGTTTATGGTTTACGATTTATGGTTTTATTTTAATAGAGACTAAATTCAGATTCAACATTTCTTCTTTTTGATTTCATCAACCAAGTAGAACACCAAGTTTTCTAAGACACAAGTGATGATATAGATAAAAAATGAGCACCCATAGAGAAAATCAAAACCTTGATAAGTACTAAAGACATAGTTCCATAAGTAGAGAGTAGACCATTCTTGGTTTCTTTAGTTCCCATCAACCACCCCTCTTGAGTGGATCCATCATCACGATCACTCCCTCGCCACCAGCGGCACTTTTGTCTCCTCCACATCCATATCCACCGGCCTCTAGATCCCTCATTACCTTTGTGATATTGTAGCCTCCACCTTCCTCCACTGCATCTAGGCGAGCCTGGTTGATTGATTTTCCTCCCATCGTTCTTTTATTCTTAGGGTTTAGGGTTTATTTAGGGTTGAGGGTTAGTTTAGGGTTTATAATTTAGGGTTAGTTTAGAGTTTAGTGTTTAGGGTTTAGGGTTTAGTTTAGGGTTTAAGTTTTTTTAGGGTTTAGGGTTTAGGGTTTAGGGTTTAGGGTTTTAGGGTTTAGGGTTTAGTTTAGTTTAAGTTTTAAGTTAGGGTTTAGGGTTTTGGGTTAGTTTTATTAGGTTTAGGTTTAGTTTAGTTTATTTATTTTTAATTATTTAGGGTTTATTTATTTTTATTTTAATTTTTATTTATTTTATTTTATTTAAGTTTATTTATTTTATTTATTTATTTTTTATATTTAGGTTTATTAATTTAGTTTAGGTTTAGTTTATTTATTTTTTTTATTTTTTTTAAGTTTAATTTTAGTTTTAGGTTTATTTATTTTATTTTATTTTAATTTAGGTTTATTTAATTTTATTTTATTTTATTTTTTTTAGTTTAGGTTTTTATTTTATTTATTTTATTTTAGTTTAGTTTAGGTTTTATTTTATTTATTTTATTTTAGGTTTAGGTTTATATTTAGTTTAATTTATATTTTATTTATTTATTTTTTTTATTTTTTAGGTTTAGGTTTTATATTTTTATTTTAGTTTTTTAGTTTAGGTTTAGGTTTTAGCTTTTTTAGGATTAGGTTTAGGTTTAGTTTGGGGTTTAGGGTTTAGGGTTTAGAGTTTAGGTTTTAGGTTTAAGGTTTAAGTTTTAATTTTGGGTTTAATGTTTTTTTTAACAAAGGACAAATTCATATTCCACATTTCTTATTTTTGATTTTATCAACCAAGTAACACCCCATGTTTTCTAAGACACAAGCGATGTCATATATAAATAATGAGCACCCATAGATAAAATAAAAAACCCTAGATAATGAGAATCATCTCTACTAAAAGGACACAGTTCCATAGGAAGTAGATAGGATTAACCATTCTTTAGTTTCTCCAGTTCTGATTAGAACCACCCCCTCCTCTTGAGAAGCAAGATTTTCCATCATATCCCTAATCTCTCCCTTTTATAACCTCACTTCACCTCCATATGCTTGCTTTCACTTTCACCTCAGACCACCCCAATTTGCATTTGCCTTGCCTCCACTACAGATCTAGGCCTTTGGTGATAGTGATGTTCACGCCATCAAGGTTTACCCATTAGGGTTTAGTTAATTTAGGTTTATGATTTAGGGTTTAGGGTTTGGGGTTTAGGATTTAGGATTGTAGGTTTTAGGGTTTCAGGGTTTATGGTTTAGGGTTTTAAGGTTTAGGGTTTAGGGTTTAAGGTTTAGGGTTTCTGGGCTTAAGGTTTAGGGTTTAGGGTTTAGTTTTTATGGTTTAGGGTTTAGAGTTTAGGATTTTAGGCTTTAGGGTTTAGGGTTTAGGGTTGTAGATTTAGAGTTGTAGGTTTAGGGTTAGTTTTAGGTTTAGGATTTAGGATTTAGGGTTTAGGGTTTTTTTAAAAAAATTAATTGAACCACTAGGTTTAGGTTTATTTAATTTATTTAGTTTATTTTTTATTTATTTGAGTTTATTTTATTTTATATTTTATTTAGTTTTATTTTATATTTTATTTAATTTAGTTTATTTATTTTAGGTTTATTTATTTTTTAGTTGAGTTTTATTTTTATTATATTTTTTTGGTTTCTTTTCTAATTTTTATTTTTAGGTTTAGGTTTAGAATTTATTTTACTTTTTAGGTTTAGGTTTTAGGTTTAGGTTTTATGTTTATTTTTAGGTTTTCTTTTTTAGTTTTGTTTAGTTTTATTTTTAGTTTATTTTATTTTATTTGGTTTAGGTTTAAGTTTAGGTTTAGTTTATTTTAGGTTTAAGTTTAGGATTTATTTATTTTAGTATAGTTCATTTTAGTTTAGGTTTAGGTTTATTTTATTTTGTTTATTTTAATTTTATTTTAGGTTTAGATATTTATTTAGTTTAGGGTTTAGGTTTTATTTTTATTTATTTTTAGGTTTTATTTTTATTTTTATTTTTAAGGTTTGAGTTTTTATTTAATTTTTATTTTATTATATTTTAAGTTTATATTATTTTTAATTTATTTAGGTATTTTATTCATAGGTTTACTTTAATTTATAGTTTAGTTTAGGTTTTTATTTATTAGATTTTAGTTTATTTATTTTATTTTATTTTACTTTAAGGTTTAGGTTTTAGTTTAGGTTTTTATTTTATTTTATTTTATTGAGGTTACTTTATTTATTTTATTATTAGGTTTAGGCTTTTAGGTTATAGAGTTTGGAGATTAGGGTTTAAGGTTAAGTGTTTAGGCTTTATGTTTAGGGTTTAGGGTTAGCATAGGGTTTAGGGAGGTAAGCTTTTGGCATTAGGGTTAAGGGTTTTTAGGGCTTAGGGTTTAGGATTTAGGTTTTAGGTAGGTTTAGGGTTTAGAGTTATTGGTTTTGGGTTTAGGGTTTAGGGTTCAGGGTTTATGCTTTGAGGTTAAGGATTTGTAGGGTTTAAGGTTTAGGGTTTAGGGTTGTAGATTTAGGGTTGTATGTTTAAGATTTAGAGTTTATGGTTTATCGTTAAACTTAGGGTTTAGAGTTTAAGCTTTAGGGTTTTGGGTTTAAGATTTATGGTTTAGGGTATTTTTTTAATTAAGTAAAGCTCTATCTTTTAGTTTATTAAGTTTATTCTTTATTTATTTGAATTTATTTTATTTTTCATTTTTCTAAGTTTATTTTTAATTTTTATTTATTTTAGGTTTATTTTACTTTATTTTTTAGGTTTAAGTTTATTTTTTAGTTGAGTTTTATTTTTGTTTTATTTTTTAGGTTTAGCTTTTATCTTTTAATTTTAAGTTTAGGTTTACATTTTTATTTTATTTTTTTAGGTTCAGGTTTAGGTTTACTTTGAGGTTTTATTTTTTAATTTTGGTTTAGGTTTATTTCTAGTTTATTTTATTTTGTTTAGTTTATTTTTTGGTTTAGGTTTAGTTTATTTTAGGTTTAGGTTTAGGTTTTATTTATTTTAGTGTAGTTTATTTTAGCTTAGGTTTAGGATTATTTTATTTTTATTTAATGTTTAGTTTTTTTAGTTTAGGGTTTAGGTTTTATTTTTTATTTATTTTTAGGTTCTATTTTTAGGTTTATTTTTTTAGGTTATGTATTTATTTAGATTTTATTTTTGCTTTATTTTAGGTTTATTTTTTTATTTTATGTTTAGTTTTTATTTTATTAAGTTTTTTATTTTATTTTTATTTTAATTTTTAGTTTAATTTAGGTTTTTTCTTTATTTTATTTTAGTTTATTTTATTTTTATTTTTAATTTATTTTTTGGTTTAGATTTATGATTTTGTTTAGACTTTTATTTTATTTGATTTTTAGATTTTATTTAAGTTTATGTTTATTTTTTATTTTTTTTTAAGTTTATTTAGTTTAAGTTTAGGTCTTTAGGTTTTTAGGGTTTAAGGTTTAGGGTTTAGGGCTTAAGGTTTTATGGTTTAGATTTTAGGGTTTAGGGAATATGGTTAGGGTTTAGGGTTTAGTGTTTGGGTTTAGTGTTTAGGCTTTAAGGATTAGGGTTTTTAGGGTTTAGGGTTTAGGGATTAGGGTTTAAGGTTTAGGGGTTAGGGGTAGCTTAGGGTTTATGGTTTAGGGTTTAGGATTAGTTTAATCTTTAGGGTTTAGGGTTTACGATTTTAGGGTTTAGGGTTTAGGGTTTACGGTTTAGGGTTAGGGATAGGGTTTATGGTTTATGATTCTTTAGGGTTATAGGTTTAGGGTTTAGGATTTAGGGTTTAGGGTTTAGGGTTTATTTTTTAAAATAAGTGGTAGGTTTAGGTTTATTAGGTTTATTTAGTTTATTTTTATTTATTTTAGTTTATTTTTATTCAAATTTATTTTTTATTTTATTTAGTTTAGTTTATTTATTTTAGTTTAGGTTTTCTATTATAGTTTACTTTTTAGGTTTATGTTTACTTTTTAGTTTAGTTCTAATTTTATTTTATTTTTTATGTTAAGTTTTATTTTGTATTTTTAAGTTTAGGTTTAGGTTTATATTTTTTTTAGGTTTAGTTTTTAGGTTTTTATTTTAGGTTTTTATTTTAGGTTTTATTTTTTAGTTTAGGTTTAGGTTTATTTTTATTTTATTTTATTTTATTTAGTTTAGGGTTTAGGTTTTATTTATTTTAGTTTAGTTTATTTTAGTTTAGGCTTAGGTTTATTTTATTTTTTTATTTTAGGTTTAGGGTTTTTTTTAGTTTAAGTTTAGGTTTTATTTTTTATTTATTTTTAGGTTTGGGTTTTATTTAATTTTTATTTAATTTTTTTAGTTTATTTTATTTTTATTCTATGTTTAGATTTTATTTTATTTATGTTTTATTATTTAGTTTATCTTATTTTTAAAATTAGTTTAGGTTTTATTTTTTTTATTTTTTAGTTTTTATTTTTTATTTTATTTTATTTTTAGGTTTAGGTTTAGGTATAAGTTTTTTTTTTATTTTTTTTATTTTATTTAAGTTTTAATTTTTGTATTTATTTTATTTTTAGGTTTTATTTAGTTTTTGTTTAGGTTTTTAGGATTTTGGGTTTAAGGTTGTAGATTTTAGGGATTATGGTTAAGGGTTGATGGTTTAGGGCTTAAAGTTTAGGGTTTAGGGTTTAGTTTTTTGGGTTTAGGATTTAGGGTTTATAGTTTAGGGCTTAGGGTTTAAGGTTTAGATTTTTTTTTTTTAAAAGTAAATTATTAGGTTTAGGTTTACTAGGTTTATTTAGTTTTGTTTTTATTTATTTTAGTTTATTTTATTTTTATTTTTATTTAGATTTATTTTTTATTTTATTTAGTTTGGTTTATTTATTTTAGTTTAGGTTTTCTATTTTAGTTTATTTTTTAGGTTTATGTGTACTTTTTAGTTTAGTTTTATTTTTATTTTATTTTTTAAGTTTATGTTTTATTTTGTATTTTTAGGTTTAGGTTTAGGTTTTTATTTTATTTTTTTTAGGTTTAGCTTTTAGGTTTTAATTTTAGGTTTATTTTTAGGTTTTATTTTTTAGTTTAGGTTTAGGTTTATTATTTTTATTTTGTTTAAGGTTTAGGTCTATTTTATTTTGTTTATTTTAGGTTTAGGTTTTTTTTAGTTTAGGGTTTAGGTTTTATTTATTTATTTTTAGGTTTAGGTTTTTATTTAGTTTTTTTTAGGTTTATCTTATTTTTTAGTTTAGTTTAGGTTTTTATTTATTTTATTTTAGTTTATCTTTGTATTTTTTATTTTATTTTGTTTTTAGGTTTAGGTTTAGGTATATGTTTTTTATTTTACTTTATTTTATTATTTTATTTAAGTTTTATCTTTTATATTTATTTTACTTTTAGGTTTTATTTAGTTTAGGTTTAGGTTTTTAGGATATAGGGTTTAAGGTTTAATGTTTAAGGTTGTAAATTTTAGGGATTATGGTTAAGGGTTCATGGTTTAGGGTTTAGGGTTTAGGGTTTAGGGTTTATGATATAGGGTTTAGGGTTTTATGGTTTAGGGTTTAGGGTTTAGGGTTTAAGGTTTATGGTTTAGAGTTTAAGGCTTAGGGTTGTAGGTTTAGGTTTAGGGTTTAGGGTTTAGGGTTATTTATTTATTTATCTTTTATTTTTTTATATTAAGTAAACTAGTAGGTTTAGGTCTATTTAGTTAATTTATTTTCATTTATTCTATTTTTTATTTTTATTTAGGTTTATTTTATTTTTATTTAGTTTAGTTTATTTATTATAGGTTTATTTATTTTAGTTTATTTCTTAGGTTTAGGTTTAAGTTTGGTTTTAGTAGTTTTATTTTATTTTTTATTTTTTGAGGCAGGTTTTATTTTTTACTTTTATGTTTAGGTTTAGGTTTTTATTTAATTTTTTTATGTTCAGGTTTTAGGTTTGTTTTTAGGTATTATTTTTTAGTTTAGGTTTATTTTCACTTTATTTTATTTTATTTTGTTTAGGTTTAGGTTTAGGTTTAGGTTTAGTTTATTTTAGGATTATGTTTATGTTTTATTTATTTTAGTTTAGTTCATCTTAGTTTAGGTTAGGTTTATTATATTTTTATTTTAAGTTTAAGTTTTATTTTATTTAATTATTTTTATGTTTTATGTTTAGTTTTATTTTTTAGTTTTAAGTTTTTATTTAGTTTTTTATTTTATTTTATTTTTTATTTTTTTTTATTTTTTGGTTTGGTTTTTTATTTTATTTAGGTTTTATTTTTTTAGTTTAGTTTAGGTTTTATTTATTTTATTTTAGTTTAGTTTTATTTTATTTTTTTTTTAGGTTTAAGTTTAGGTTTGGGTTTATTTATGTTTTATTTTATTTTATTTTATTTTTTTTCTTGGTTTAGGTTTTTTTATTTTATTTTTTTTAGTTTTAGGTTTAGGTTTAGGTTTTTTAGGGTTAGGGTTTAGGGTTTAGGTTTAGGTTTTATTTTAGGTTTATTTTAGGTTTATTTTTTAGTTTAGGTTTAGATTTTATTTTATTTTATTTAGTTTAGGTTTAGGTTTAGTTTATTTTAGGTTTAAGTTTAGGTTTTATTTATTTTAGTTTAGGTTTAGATTTATTTTATTTAATTTTTTTATTTTTATTTTAGGTTTAGTTTTTATTTTTAGTTTAGGATTTGGGTTTTATTTTTTATTTATTTTTTGGTTTTTTCTAGGTTATTATTTAGGTTTAGGTTTTTATTTAGTTTTTTTAAGTTTATTTTATTTTTATTTTACGATTAGTTTTTTTGTATTAGGTTTATTTTAGGTTTATATTATTATTTTTATTTAGTTTAGGTTTATTATTTTTTATTTATTTATTTTATTTTTATTATTTTATTTTTTGGTTTTTTTTATTTTATTTTTTATTTTTATGTTTAGTTTATTTATTTATTTTTTTTTATGTTTTTTATTTATTTATTTTTTTTTTTTTTTTATTTAGTTTATTTTATTTATTTTAGGTTTTATTTTGTTTTATTTTTTTTTAGGTTTAGGTTTAGGTTATTTTATTTTATTTTAGTTTTTTAGGTTTAGGTTTTTTTTTTATTTTAGGTTTAGGTTTAGGGTTTTATTTTATTTTTTTAGGTTTATATTTTTAGGTTTATTTTAGGTTTTAGTTTTATTTAGGTTTATTTTTTAGTTTATTTTATTTTATTTAGTTTAGGGTTTAGGTTTATTTATTTTATTTTAGTTTAGGTTTAATTTATTTAGTTTAGTTTATTTTAGTTTATTTTTATTTATTTAGGTTTTATATTATTTTATTTTTTTAGGTTTAGGTTTTTTTTTATTTATTTTAGTTTTATTTATTATTTATTTTTAGGTTTAGGTTTTATATTTAGTTTTATTTTATTTATTTAGGTTTATTTTTTTTTATTTTTTTGTTTAGTTTAATTTTAGTTATTTTTTTTTTATTTTTAGGTTTATTTTTTTTTAGTTTATTTTAGTTTTATTTATTTATTTTAGTTTATTTTTTTATTTTTTTATTTATTTTAGGTTTAGGTTTATTTAGGTTTTATTTAGATTTTTATTTATTTTATTTTTTTATTTTATTTTTAGGTTTTATATTTAATTTATTTTAGGTTTTTATTTAGTTATGTTTATTTTAGGTTTTAGTTTATTTTAATTTTATTTTTTTAATTTTTTATTTTATTTATTTATTTATTTTAATTTATTTAATTTTATTTAGTTTAGGTTTTATTTAGTTTATTTATTTTTTATTTTAGGTTTATATTTTTTTATTATTTTAGTTTAGGATTTTTATTTTAATTATTAGTTTATTTTAGGGTTTAGTTTTTTTTATTAGTTTTAGATTTATTTATTTATTTATTTTTTTATTTTGGTTTATTTTATTTTATTTAGGTTTATTTATTTTAGTTTAGTTTTTTTATTTTAGTTTATTTTTATTGTTTAGATTTATGTTTTAGTTTAGTTTTATTTTTATTTTATTTTTTTAGGTTTAGGTTTATTTTTTATTTTTTAGTTTAGTTTTTAGGTTTTATTTGAGGTTTTATTTTAGGTTTGTTTTAGTTTAGGTTTAGGTTTATTTTAGTTTAGTTTATTTATTTAGTTTAGTTTAGTTTAGTTTATTTTAGATTTAGGTTTAGGTTTTATTTTTTTATAATTTAGGTTTATGTTTATGTTTACTTTGTTTATTTTAGGTTTATGTTATTTTTTTAATTTAGGGTTTAGGTTTTATTTATTATTTATTTTAGTTTATTTTTTATTTAGGTTTTTATTTAGTTTTTATTTAGGTTTTTTGTGCATTCCTTCAAGATCTTTATGGTAGTGGAAATGATAATTACACACTTTAGAGATGGTTGTTACAGGTAAACAACACACTTCTATTTTATTAGGAGTTGTCAAGTGTTGCATTTGATTGGTATGAATTTGAATGGTTATGAAGATTTTTTTTGAGTTAGCATCTTCATCAAGAGGTTTGTTGGAGCTCAGTAGAGGGTGATTGTAGGCGACCTTATTGTAGAGAAACAAAAACTCAACAAGTCCCCTATTGATTACATTCTCAAGTGGTGCAACTTGTGCATGAATTGTGAACCACAGCTATCCGAACAACATGGCATTGAGATTCTTCTCAAAAATATTCATGGCTCGATCGCCTTCATCTTTAGGGATTTACCATCAAAACATTCGAGAAATTAATAAACAAGGCTAGCACAAGAGGAAATAGTTGCCTTTCGACCAATCATCTAGGCTGCGAGTGTTTGAGAAGAAGCTAGACGGTTGTGTCAATGGATGTGAGGAAAACCCTAGTTGTATGAGAGATTAAGCTCAGACCTCTTTTCACCTCCTCTTCCACCACCACCATACCACCACAACCACTACAATGACCATTTCCACCTGACCACAAGCGGTATTCATATCCATCGTGAGGCAGCTACCTTCCACATACTCTTCCCAATAGATTGAATAAGCCATATTCATTCAAGAGGAGGTTGTTAGGAAAATCTTTATGAATCTCTTAAAGAAACTTGACTTTTAGTTACGAGCCTAAGGAGAGGAAGTGGGAAGAGCGATGATCAGCTATTGCCCACATGTTAGGTAGAGGATTGTATCATTTTAAGGACTAGCTTGAGTGCAACTACAAGTTGAAGCCATAGTTATCTAAGGAATACTTATTAGAACAACCATCCAATTTTTAGAGTAATCCTTAGGGATACTTGCAATCCTCTTAAGACCAAAGAAGGGTAGGATATCACCCTATCCCAAACCTCTAAGAAGATCATTTCTAAGATCAAAATATTTCCTTGTAGGTGCATGGCTCAAACCTCAACACCAAGGAAGGTTTCTAGTTGCAAGGACAACTCGGGGAGGGTGAAGTAGTAGCTCACCATACTTGGAGATAGTCGATAGCATACCATCAGTCTACTCCTCAACCCATTGTAGCTACCACCTCTTGATAGGAGTGTTGTATCTATGGATAAGGCACTAAATCCTTACTCTACTTTACTTGATTTCTATCATGTACCTCCAAAAGAAATTAATGAAGAAAGCTAATTCTACTTATATTGTCTACTTATGATGCTCTTGATTTTATTCTATTGAAAGCCTCTAGTCTAAATATAATAATATATCTAATAGTTTTTGATCCTTTCCTTTATTTGATTGACTATCCTTCTCTAGATCAATGGGTTCACCTCTTGAGATTGACTTGGAGTCAGCGACTCACGAGGATCCCATAAGAGAAGCTATAGGTATGCATGAGAAGGTAGAACTTTCCACAGAAGTCCAAGTTCAACCTACACGGTGGCAAAGTTCTACCTCCTGGGGTACCTGGATAAGGATAAGCAAGAGTTTAGTGAGCGATAAACCCTCCATGATGCTCCACCCATGGATATGCTTGTGGAGGACCAAGCCAGAGTTGAATACAATGTCCTAGCTCACCTTAGAAAGTTTTCAACTAAGTTAAGCATATACGACACCCTCATCTTATCCAAAGAGATGAGGGAATTTCTTATCAAGGCCTTACTTTACCTAGAGATATGTTTAGCTCAGTTGATTTCTACTAAAAAGGAGGCATGCCACTTGAAGGATATCTTAGAGTTACATTTAAAGACTTACTCTAGGGGACGGTAACTACCTCTTTACATTACGTGGATGTTGTAGATACTAGCTATCGAGTTCTAGTTGACCTAGGTGTATCGATCAACATTATGAGTATAACCCTTACCTACTTGGGATCAATCTCCAAACCAAAAGAAAGGATGATGTTGAAAGGATTCAATGAGGTGAGAGGGCCTTGTAGGGTTTATTTTTTGGATGTATGGGACACCATGTAGATCATAGGGGTACTTTTGAGGTGATCATATAACATTGAGGTATGATGTACTATCTTGAAAGATATAGGATCACCCTATAATGGACTAATCATAATAAGGACTCCTTAGGCATGATAAGTCTTGAATGTATGAGATTTCTCTTACTTTACATGGATGAATAAAGTAGTGTTTATATTAAAAGGTTCTTAAGTTCTCTATGGAGGCAAGCCTCCAAAGTTAATTACATCTTAGAAATTTTTAAGAATACTCATGATTAAAGAAATTCATCTCCAAAGATTTCAAGGTTACTATCAAAAGATTGGTTGTATTTGGAAAATCAACTCAAAGTTCAAGGAAAAGACTTATTTTTTAAATCCAAATGAAATAACTAGGAAATGCTCATGATACAAGGATAGTGAGCATTTTAATCTATCTATGGTTGGTCTTTATAATTTTGAAGTTGAGGAGATTTATATGTTTTGAGTTGAAATTTAATTAGATTACTAGGCTTATAATCCACCACATAAGGTTGTGGGAATGCTTAAGAGGTGAGGATTTATCTTTGGTCACCCAAGGAAATAGCTACCTCAGATCCTAAATCTAGCGAGCTTTAGTACAAGCTAAACCTAAATCTAAGCAACAAATTGACATAGGGTTTATCTCCAAAGAGAATCAATTGTCTACTTACGGACTTATAATCTTTGGATTGGCCTGACTAACTCCTCCTATGATTTTAAAACCATGTAGTGATCTTATGAATTGTAAGATAGTTAGGGTAGTTATTTAATTAGAAAGAGACTAAAGTCTAAACACACTCTAAGATACTAGAGCATGTGTGTGAGCATATGACTTAATCTATAGATACAAAATCTTTTCAAATTTTATTTCATTTTAGACACATCATTTTGATAGAGGGTTTAGGATTTTATGCCTAAATGCATGATGAAATAGGTTATGGGTCAATCATTTAGAAAGAAAGTGTTCTCCACCACAAGGGATGCCATCACGTCAAGCATTCCTTTATCATGCAAGGATGGAGATCCTTCATGTTAAAAAGAAAAAGAATATGCATGCATGATGTGAAACATACAACCATATACACTAAGGGTTGCTAAATCTTTTAATTATCTTATTTATGTCTTAGGCTTTACGATGAGGTTATTAGTTGTTTAAAATTTAGTTATGAGTGATTATTTTGGTAGAAAAGTTATTTTTATCCTAAGAGCCTAATCATATCAAACACACATTAAAGCATCAATCATTTAAGAAATAATGAAAAGCATGCTGTCCTAATGCATAATGTAAACATAACATCAAACAATTATATAAACTATCATAAAAGAATAAAAGGGTGATCAGTACCTCCTACAACAAGAGAGAAAAGATGGGTAGAGCTCTACCCTTATACAACCTAGAATATGAAAGAACAATTATAATTGTATTAAATGCTATGGAAGTCTTCTTTCTTCATATCTCCATTTTGATTTGGTTCCTTCTTTGATTTGGATGGTACTTGCTTTAAAGGCATCCAAGGCACAAGATAAACAAACCTGCTCATCTAATCCCCATAGCACTAATCTTCTATTACAAAATTACATTTTGTGGAAAAGTAAATCTAACTTCACTAAAAAGAGGTTAGCTAAATATACATATAATCCCAAGTTGTATTTATAATTTGGACTTAGCACCCTACACTAACATCTAACTTGGATTATGCTTAAGGATTTAAGCAACCTACAAAAAGAGCATTATTTATTTTAAGCATCCTTAAGCATAATCCCTTACAAGAAAACATGATTAGGCTAATATTGGCCTATCAATATAAAGCATACACCCCAACATCAATCTAAAATAAGACATCATAAAATAAAACATACATCACATCATACATCTTAACTTAGAGAGAATTGGTGACTTAATTCTAATGTGTATTAAGGCTTGTGTGGTGAGTCTTGTTAGGCTTTAGTGTTGTATTTTCTAAGTGTAGAAGGATTCAATTTAACATGAAAGGTTGATTTCACTTGAAGTAGTTTAATTTATTCAAGAATTTTAATTTGTGTTTTATTTTATTTTATTTAATTACACTTAGCAACTAACTGTTATAAAAAGATGTAAGGAGGATTGCCCTCTTTCATCCCAACCTTAAGTCACTTTCTAAAGTAATTTAATTTGATTTAGTTCTCTTTAGTGAATGGCTTATTAAATGATTTAATTAATCCTAAGTTTAAGTTCACTTTAAATAATCCTATTCAAATGAAAGGCATCTTAAGATTAATTTAATTGAATTACTACCACATGACATATATTAAATCATTCCTTTCCATCACATTTAACATGCATATGATTTAATCTAAGTGTATCTATACATGCAACATATTTTAGCACACTTAAATGATGAAGTATGTGTATGTTTAGAATTTATATTTTATTTGATTGAATTATTTAAACATATTAATTTAAAACTTTATCCAAATTCTTATACAAAGGACATAAGAATGAAATTAAATAGGCATGTATGTTGTTAAACTAGGGATGTGAGGTAAGCAAATGACCTCCTTGGAGCTAGCTAAAAACCTATTCTCGGGATGTCGGTATATACCCATTTGCATTCAAACATATGTAAATTCTATACATGAACATAGGAAGTAAAGCTCCAAATCATATGGCTAATTAACCACTTAGTCAATTATGAATGCATGCAATTTTAATGTAAAATGGGATTTTCATTCACTAATCACATATACATATACATGTACAAAGATTTAAGCAAGTATGTCATTGTTGAACAGGAAGTGAGGTAATCAAATGACCTCCTTGGGGTTAACTAAAACCTCATATTCTGGGATGTCAGACTATATTATTGCTTTTCTTGGACACACATGGATGTATACATAAATGAGGGAAAGAAAACCATGCAAAGTGTATATTGTTTATTGAATTATATATATATATATATATATATATATGAATTAAAGGTCTATCAAAATTCTAATGTTGAAATACATAAGAATGAAATCAAATGGGTACGTATTATTAAACTAGGTAAGTGAGGTAATCAAATGACCTCTTTGGGGTTAGCTAAAGCCTCGTGTTCCTGGGATGTCCAAACTATATACCCATTACCATTCAATCTTATATAAATCAACACATGAATAGAGGAAAGAGAACTCAGCATTCATACACTTAAGCTATAAGCACATGCATTTCTTATGTATTTCTAACTAACATCATAACACATATTATTATTCATTTATAATCTTTTGAAAAATACATTTGGATTTAATATTGATAATAGCCATGCATATATTAAATTAAATCAACACATGCAAGCTTACATAAAGGAAATCCATTTTATTTTACTTTATTTTAAAAGATGGATGCATGAATTCAAATGACATATCAAATTTAACATGATTGGAAGAGGACAATCAAATATAAGCATGTGATTCATTCAACTAAACTAGTTCTTAAGGACAATCAAATCAAATAAGATTATTTAAAACAAACCAAAGCTTGTTTATTAATTAAGTTTTAAATTTGATTTAAAGAGGAGAAGAGAAATCATCACTTGTTTTTAAACCCATTCCCACATTAGTGATTTGATTTAATTTAAGGAAATTTAATTAAGTTGATTTTATGGGTTAATTAAGTTGAACCCTTAAGATGAATTAATTACTCTTACTATGTCACCTTAAAGTAATTAACTAAATAATTATGAGCCAACATGATATGCATGGAAAATAAACTTGCAATGATCATAGGAAATAAAAGGGCATGCATGATTAATAGTCAATTAGATTAATGGACTTAATTAATTACTCTTATGGTTTTCCACACATGTGGACCATAATTTCATTAAACTCCTTTGTTATTAAACACCTAAAGATCTACCCCTTGGTTTTAATTAATTAAGGTCTATGTGATTATGATTTCAATTTGATTAAGTGATTTAATTAGTTAAATCTTAATTAATTTCATTTTAAAAAAACTGAAATGAACTTAGGGGAAAGGGGTCCCAAACCTATTCCTTAGTTTACTTACTATTGAACAATGATTAATAAATTTAATTAACCAATTTATTACTATTCAAGGGATTAATTAATCATTACTTAACATAAAAAGTAGTTAAGGTTTAATTAATTTTCTAATTAAGTGAGCGATAAATCTCAAGAAAATCATGGAGAGGTCATCCCATTAAATTATCCTAAACTTGGGATTAATTGCTCAAGTAATTAAAGTAATTAAGCTATATAATTAAATCTTAATTAAACCTTAATTACTATTCAAAATAGTTAAGATCATTTTTTAATTAATTCTCCTCTAAATACCTTTAAAAGTATTTATTTGCATTTATTTCTCTATGATTTTTTAGAAGTTTTTAAAAATGATTAATTGTCTAATTAAAGACTAATCTATTGGCCATGGCACGCGACACACTTTCCATGGCACCATGAAACTTAAAACTTATACTTTCTGCATTATGTGACGTGCTTTCTCATCGTCATTTAGATGGGATGACTATGATTAATCTTAATAAGATTAAATCAGATCAATAGTGGATCTAATCGACCATCCATTTTATCACATAGAATAGATGATCTAACATCGCAAGTGAGGAGAATGTCTATCCACCATTGCTTATTGATCAGCTTGGATCAACTAAAGATCCCAAACCTTCACATCCATCGAGGGGATCAATGGTCAAGATCACACAAGTTTTCTTCAAAAGCTCCAACCCATTTTTCCTAAGGATCGTTTTGGAAGCATACCTCATGAGCTCAAGACTAAGTGGAATGATTGAGGAAGCTTCATCTAGTGGAGATGAAATTGAGTAATTGGATTAATTCCTTGGTTGTCGAAGGCCATGAAGATAATTTGGAGCTCAACTTTGATCGAAGTCCCACATCCGGTGCTCGACAAGCTTGGGAGATGATTCGATCTTGCTTGATGAGGTCTAAGGGAGATCCGTGCAAACTTAATTTGAGTTTGATGGAGAAA
Source organism: Cymbidium sinense (assembly GCA_021442155.1). Taxonomy (NCBI): domain Eukaryota; kingdom Viridiplantae; phylum Streptophyta; class Magnoliopsida; order Asparagales; family Orchidaceae; genus Cymbidium; species Cymbidium sinense. The sequence goes on along the minus strand of CM038214.1, from coordinate 369,789,118 downwards.
TGGGGAAGTTAGATCGAAAATGGGAGTGTCCTAATTTGAGATAGTCAAGAATGGCATTTTTTGATCGAGGAATGAGTTTAGGAGCTTCGGGAATGGCTCTAGCAGCTCGTCTTAGGTAGCTAGGGCTCTAAGGAATGATTTTTGTGTATGTTTGAGTGAAAATGAGGGGTTGTATGCCCCCTTTCATCTTGATCAGATGGTGGGATAGGTTTGGCTTCTAGTGGGCATCCGACCATCTCAAGGAGTCGTGGGTGGCGGGAGGAGGTGAGTTGGCTTGGCTTGGTTGGTTGAAGGTGTGGAGGTGGCTAGAAGGAATCATGGGTGTCCTATGGGTTTCAAATTCTCCAATAGGAGGGTGAGGTGATTTCACCTCCCATGTGGTGGCCACCACACCCAGGTTAGGTTGGTGTCTAGGTGCCTAAGTGGACCATTGGGAGAGTCCCAAGTGGCCAAGGAATGGAAATGACCACTTATATGGGTGATTTGTCTCATGTGATGCCCTTGACCTAAGGATAGAATGATCATTTGGCATTGGATTTGATTTGGCCAGATTTGAAATGAGCCCAAATTTCAAGTCAATTAGAATTGATTTGGTTAGGTTTGGCTTAATTCGACCCATTTAGGTCAAATTGGGTTACGTTGGGTCAGGTTGACCTATTGGTCAAATTGGGTCAAACCAAGGGTCGTCAAGTTCATATGATCATTTGGGATGTTTTTTATTGGTTTAGTTAAGTTTGGCTTAGATTTTATTTTGGCTCATTTGAATTCATTTGGGTCAAATGGGTTAAGTTGACCAATTTGACCAAATTGGCCAAATTGGGTTGGGTGTTGGTTTGGGATTAGTTGACCAATTGATGATGATTGTAGGCTTTGGTTTCAATTAATTTGGATTTCATTTTGATTTAGGCCAACTTAAACCTTTAGGTCAATTTTAGCTAAGCAGGTCAATTGGGTCCAATCATGGCTTTGGTCAAGTTCAATAATTAATTTGGAATGAACTTGAGTCATTGGTTTACAATCAATTTGGTTTATATTTTGATTTGACCAATTTGATCTTTTAGGTCAATTTGGGTCAACTTGGGTGAAGGCCAATTGGGTTTTGTTTGACTCAATTGATTGTCAAGTCATATTCAAATATTGATTTTTATTTGGTATGAATCATTGGTTTCAAGGGATTTAGCTTAGGTTGTAATTTGGCTAGTTTGGGTTCATATGGGTTAAGGGGTTGACTTGGTAAAATGACCAAGTTGACTTTGTTTAACCAAATTTGGGATAATTGATCAACCTATGGTGATCAATAATCATGATGGGAGGTTTTGATGTACTTGGTTTAATCCAATTTGGGTAGGAATAGAACTTGGCTCAAATAGGTCAAATTGGTCACTTTAGGTCAAGTGGACCAATTGGGCTTAGTCGGCTTGATTTTGGGTTGAGTTTGATTTAGTTGAGTTTCTATATGTATTTGGGATTTATATATAAATTTAGTACAATTAAGCTTGGGTTCAAATGGGTTTTGGTTCATTTGAACATTTCAAGTCAAAAGGGTTAAGTTGGGTTTGACTTGGGTTGATTTTGGTTTGGCTTGATGATTGTAGATTTCATTTATATTTGTGAATATGATTGAAGGTATGATTGATTCATGAGAAAATCAATTGAATTTGGGTTTTGGAATGAAGGAATTTGGCTAAGTCCATGGAGTTGAGTCATGTGGCTTAGGTTTGGATTTTGATTTGGTTTGATTTAGTTTTGATAATTTAAATATATATTTCATTTAAATTTATGAAGATGATTGAAAATATGATTGATTTGTGAGAAAATCAATTGAGTTTGACTTGATTTAGTTTAAGATATAGCTAAGTCCATGGGATAGGTCATATGGCTTAGAAGGGTTTTGATTTAATTTGATTTAGTTTGATTTAGTTTTGATCATTTGAATGTAGATTTGATTTATATTTAGAAGATGATTGAAAATATAAATTGATTATAAGAAAATCAATTGATTTTGGATGATTTGGATTAAGATTTGGCTAAGTCTATGGGTTAGGTCATGGCTTAAGAAGGTTTTCAAGTTTGGATTTGATCATGGGCATCAATCATTTGGTTTTGGAATTTGGGTTTGGATTTGGATTTGAATTTGATGTTTGAATTGAACTTGAGGTTTTGTTTGAGATGGTGAACATGGATTGGATTTGGGTTGTAGGTGGATTATCCCAATCAAGGCATAACCTAATCCTATGGTTAACCCTTCTAAGTCTTTAGGCTTAGGTTAAGTGTTTACCTAATTGTTAGAAGTGTCTTATGACTAGAAGTCTTAGTGTCTAGAAGACTCCTAAGTCTAAGATGGGAAGATTGAATCGACTCCAAAAGTGCACAAAGCCTAGGCTCCATAGTGTTGCTCTTGTAGATAGATGATTGGAAGACCAAAGCCAAGTTTCATATTATAGACTGGATACATCTTTGAACATTTGCTTGGGAGACCATGGATAGAGAACAACATAGTTCCATCCTCTCTACTTCAAGGTATGAAGTTGGTGAGAGGTGGATCATCAATGTGTCAAAGGAGATCTCAAGCCATTTATAGTTCGCAAGGTCGGCATATATGATGATGCGGCTTACTACCTCCCTCAAAATCAACAAGTCTATTCTCACAAACTTGCCAATGTTTAAAATTAAAAGAAAAATGAAAAGAAAAAGAAAAAAAAGAGAAAAAAGAAAGAAAAGGAAAGAGAAAATGAAAAAGAAAATAAAAGGGAGCTGAAATAGAATTGGAGGAGGAACTGGAGTCTGACATTAGATTCCACCCACAATTTATTACTCCATTCAAAAATATGGGTAGGATGACCACCTCCACCAGCAAAGAAACAAAGGTTTAGAGGCAATCCTGTGGTGGAAAACTTTTATTGGCCACCCAATAAGATTTGTCTCAGCCTAGAGTACACTTGCTATCCATATAAACTTAGAATCTAGTTCATAGGATTAGTCTTATATGGTTAGCACACCAACCAGCTCTTCTCAGTAGATTCCCTTGGAGGTGATACTTGAGCCAGATAGAGATGAAAATTGGGCTCCAAAGCAAAGCATAAGTGTATCCAAGTCTATATATGAAATAGTTAGGCATCAGTTGGGAACCTTAGTTGTAACCCCACTTTCTTCATAAAAAGCTGTGGGTTTAGTGGTTAAGGAAGCCCTTTAGTCATCCATGTGTGAAGACTCGTGAGGTTCTTTCTAGCATCATCCTCAAGTCAAGAAGTTGATGTAGAATTTGAGGATGATTCATATAAAGATTTAATAGAATTACTTTTGATTGGTACTTGCCTTGTGTTCATAATTTAGCAAAAAATGGGTTAATCCCACATACTTGGTCAAAGCACGTGTCGACTACTTGAAGGAATATGGAAGAACAAATTTAAAATCTCTCAATCAAGATGGGGACTAGATTTGATACATAGTCTAATCGATGATGATGATTATCGCTTAGTCATCACCAATCATTTGGAATCGATAGTTCTTCTCAAACCACATTAACTCATATGAGGAGGTGTTTAGAAACTTTAGATGATTCAGATGATTTCGAAGTCAAAGATGCACCGAGTTCAAGAAGAGATCAAGTCAACCATCGATGAGCTTAAGGAAATCAACTTAGAACTGAAGAAGATCCACGGACATACATCTCTTTGTTGAATGAAATTGAAACCAATGACTTAGTTAGGCTATTGATTGAGTTTAAGGACTTCTTGCATGGAGTTATGAAGATATGCTTGGATTGGCTCCTAATGTAGTGATCCATAAACAAGCAATAGAATCTACTGCTAACCCTATCAAGCAAGCTCCTAGACGCATATAATTAGACATAGAATAACAAGTCATTCATGAAGTCAAGAAATTGATCAATGTTGGCTTCATCCAGGAAGAAAAATACCTACCGGTTATGTCATCCTAATTAAAAATAGAATGGCCAAATTCACATATGCATCAATTTTAGGGATTTAAATAAGGCATGTCCAAAAGATGAATTTTCACTACCAATGAGTGATGGTGGACATTGCCTCATCTCATGCAATCTCTTTCATGGATGGCTCATCCGGATATAACCAAATAAATATGGCCCTAAAAAATGAAAGAAACACTACTTTTAGAACCCTGATCGAAATCTATTATTATATGGTCATGCCATTTAGCCTTAAAAATGTTGATGCAACATACCAGTGAGCTATGACTCAAATCTTTGATGAACTCAATAATCATTAAGTTGAGTTCTATGTCGATGATCTCATGGTCAAAAGTAGAGAAAAGGAAGACCATCTCTTTGACTTGAGAGTAGTTTTCAAACAGTTAAGAAATTTTAACCTCAAAAGGAACCCCTAAAGTGCATTGAGTAGCTTCAAGAAATTCCTTGGGTTTGTTCTCTAACACCACAGAATCAAAATCGATTTGGAGAAGATCAAGGAGATATTAGAAATGCCACCCCCTAAAAGTTTAACTCAACTCAAATCATTCCAAGGGTCATTGGCATATCTAAGATGCTTTATATCCAACCTATCAAGAAGATGTCACCATTCTCGACTTGTCAAAATGGATGCCAAGTTTAAGTGGGATGATAAGTGTGAGCATGCCTTTGAAGACATCAAGCATTACCTGATGATGCCACTGGTTCTAGCATCCCTTATCCCGAGCAAGTCATTCATGCTTTACATTGCTATGTTAGATGACTCCTTGGTGCTTTATTGGCCCAAGCTAATGATGAAGGGAAGGAAACTGCACTCTACTACCTCACCATCTAATCCGAGGTTAATTATCCACCATTGAGAAGCATTGCCTAGTTTTAATCTATGCATTCCAAAAGCTACAACACTACATGCTTCCTTATAAGGTGAACTTAATCTCTAGGATCAATCCACTATATTTCATGACATGATCGATGCTATCATGGTTGGCATGATGGTCCATGATCCTCTATAGTTTGACATTACCTTGTACCACTGTGACATTAAAGGATAAGTGCTAGATTTCTAAGCAAGACACCCACTTCACGAAGTTTTTTCGTGATAATCCCCATGAATAAATCATGAACATAGGGATACTAGCATTCACCACTGGGAGATGTACTTTGATGGTGCGGCTTCCTCTCAAAGAGGAGAAGAGCCATAATCTACTATGCAAAGGAAAGACAAGGGTTGAAATAGTTCTCTTAACTGGACCATGATGTGATGAGATTCTCATATCATCTATCTAATCCTTGCACCAACAATAAAAAGCCAAATATGAGGCTCGATTGGTGGTCTAGAGTTAGTTACTCTAAGCATCCAAGAACATCAACATCAGGATTCTCAACTAGTCATCAACCAAATCATTGGTTCTATAAGTTATAAAGCCCAAGCTCCATCACTACCATAAGTACACCATGGAGTTGTTAGCCCAAATCCAAGAGGTTACCATTTATAAGATTCCTCGGAGAGAACATCGTAAGGTATGCTTTATCCAAGCTTGCCAAAGAGTTGCATGTCCGGGATGAGTCCATATCAATAAAGGTCCAAAATAAATCTCTTATCCCTTATTGATATTGAACTCATCAAAAGTACTCTCTTGAAGGGGAGGTTGTCACCAAGAAAGACAAGGAGTAAGATTGGAGGCAACCATTCATGGATTACTTAAATAAAGGAAAAACTACCTCAAGAGAACTCCTAAGCCCATCGATGAAGGAGAGCACTTTCATATGTTCTTGTGGATGGTGTATTATACCGTCTTTCAATCATATGTGGTTATGTTTTTACAAGCATGATGCCCATAAGATCATGACCGAGGTACACTGGATTATGTGGAGCCAACCAATCATCCAAAGATGAAAGCCAAGATCAAGAGACTAGGATACTACTCCATCGATGATCAAAGATTGCATGGATACAGTAAATGCCACCAATGTAAAATACACTGGTGTGGTCCTACACCACCACCCAACATTCTACATCCTACATTGGCCATTCTAGTGTTGGGGTACTAACATAGTATGGATTGATCCTCCTTCTTAAGGGTCATTCATCTTAGCTTCTACTAACTACTTTTCCAAATGGGTGAAATTGATTCTACTCAAAGAGGCCACAACTCAAAGATGAGCTCTAATTTTTTAGGAACCATATGTATATAATTTCGAGTCCCTAGAAATTTTATCCGATAATGGTACCGCATTCAAGAGCAAGATTAACAACTTTACCAAAATACACAAGATAGATTGAAGATATTCTACCATCAACTACCGAGGAAAATAGCTTAAGAAGCCTTCAATAAAACTCTCATCTAAATACTAAAGATGACACTACAACAACAAGCTATAATGGCATGAGTAGTTGTTGAAGCCTTGTGCCGCACCACATATAGAACTCCAACTCGCCTACTCCTTTCTCCAGTGGGTCCAAAGTTGTTATACCATTATAAGTAAAACTCCCATCACTAAGGATATGGGAAAAGATCACAAAGGAAAACACCAAGTTGCAGTTAGAAGAGCTCGAAGGTTTGGAGGAGAGATGCTTGTGAGCATGCCAAAACCTCAAGTTGTACAAAGCTAAAATGATTCAAGCTCACAACAAGTTGGTCCATCCTAGAGCTTTTCATGTAAAAGAGTTTATTTTAGTTCTAAGGAGACCGATTGTTGCCCATCGTAAGATGGGAGGCAAGTTTGAACCCACTTGGGAAAGCCCTTTGCCATAGGAGAGCCTAATGCTTTCAAGAAATCCTCTACTTAAAGAAATATTATAAATCATGTTTGAAAATAATTATCATCAATGAAAATTTTATTTCAAATTCAATCTCTTCCATGTCAAAGTAATTTTATTTGTGAATCTCCATGTGTTTAGGGTAGGTGTAAGGAACCCGAGTGGCATCCTATCCTTCATCGAACACAAACACAAACTACACAAACATATAAAAAACACATATCTTTTATCTCTACTGAGTTGAGATAACGCCCACACTCACTCAAGATTACTCTAGGTCGCTAACGTGCTACCTCGAAGTGTGTCACCCCAATGGTCTTCGCTTCAAAGATTGTAAGTCCGATATGCTTTCCTTTCTTATTTGGCTACAACACGAGTGCCTTAATTTGGTAGCCTTGGGAAGCTACCTATGTTGGCTTTAAGATGATGTGAGTCTACCTTTCTTCTTATATTAGCCTTTATTCGACCAGTATATTTGAAATTTAAGATAAGTCCCTGAGTGGCTCTTTCCCTCTCGACTACTTCATGTTTTGTTCCAATCCTTCCTTGGGGCTACCCACTTAATAGTTGTTCTAGGTCAGATAGCATATATTCTGCTAATGATTGACTATCCCAATGATTAGTTCCACTTGGAAAGTTGTAAGCTTACATGCTTTCCTTCTATATTTATCATTGCACGACGGCACCTTAGGTTTGTTCTTACTATGCCGATGATACACCTTAGGTTGGTTTCTCTACCATAGATACACCACTCATGGTAGATGTAAGTCTATTATGCTTTCCTTTTGAGTTGGCCACCATACACTTATAGGCTTTCTTTTCAAGGGCTCAGGATAATGCCCTAACAACACCTACCCTATGAGCACTATATTTGGATCACATCCTTTGTGACCACATTTAGACAGTACCCGGGTTACTATTGGATTAGATAGTTTCCCTTTCCTAGTAGCCACCATTATGGTTGGAGAATCCATTCTGTGGATGTGCAGATTCTCCCTTGGTCCAATAAATGAGATAGGTCAAGGCCTACATAGCTCCTTCTCAGTGTGGTCCCTCACACACCAATAGGTCCATGCAAACATATAAACAAAATATATATTCACTTGGATGGATGAGGACACCCCTAACATTTTTTTCCCAAGAAGGCATCCTATCTTTAGGTAGTGCGAAAACTCCTATTGGAATCACCTAACTACTTGAGTTGATATAAGTCCTAAGGCATTCACTTAGTAGTCAACCTGCTAAGTTTGATTTGTTATGCTACAACAAGTCACCCCAGTTGTTCCCTCGCTTTATAAGATGTAAGTCTATGCCTTCTTCCTAGCACAAACCATTGCACACCACAAGCAACCCTTAGGTTGGCTAGCTCTACCCCATGGCAGACTATCCCATTGGATTTGTAAATGAGATAGACAAGTCCGATATAGCCCCTTCTGGGTCCATCGCACACCACATGGTCCATAAATTAAATCTATCAAATTTGATCGAGCTCACATCCTCAGATATGCCCTTAATTAAAAATCAAACTAAACCAAACAAACCAAATCAAATCACATGAAATTAAGATAAAATTATACTACTTTGAGTTGGCATAAGTCCCGACATTCACTTAGTCCCCTATCGTTTCGATTTGTTGCATCCAACAGTCATCCCAACGTTGTTCCTCACTTTGAAGATGTAAGTCTTATGCCTTCTTCCTAGCACAACCATTGCACATCAAAGGCAACCCCTTAGGTCTAGCTCTACCACTAGACTAACCCTTTGGATTTGTAAATCTGAGATAGGTCAAGGATGATATACCCCTTCTCAATGGGTCCATCGCACATTGACAGGGTCCTTACATTAACTCAAATTAAATTAAACCCAATCTGATATTCCCCAGTGGAGTTAAATCACACCCTTCTATGTACTGTAGCCCCAAATCATATATAAACAAGTCAAGCAAATAAATCAAATCCAAAACAAACTGCCCCAATAGAAGAAAATTAAACCAACTCCCCCAATAGAGTCTAAATCAAAGAAATCCAACCAAACTCTTATTCCTAGCGAATACATCCCCAAAAAAATCTATGAAATCAAACTCAAATCCCAATCTCTAGTGGATAGCTAGAACCTGCTTCCCTAGTGGAAAGTTCATATACTTGATCCCCAGTAAACTCAAGCCCATATCTCTCATAAATATGCCTCCACATCAATTAAAATAAATCAAATCAAAGTTGATTTGATCTTAATACCTAGGGAATTATAGATTCTTATCCCCAAAGGATCTTCTTTCCATAAATCATATAATCAAATCAAATTCAAACTTTATCCCTAGCAGATTTTCTTCTTCTATGCCCTTGACATAGACCCCTCACATGTCATGTCCAATGCATGTGTGATCTCCTAGCGGATCTCCCTCCATGTCCTTGACATGGAATTCTCATCAAATCTTATTTCTTCTTTATGCACACCTTTAATATTTCAAACTAAAACTTAACTATGTATTCATTCAAATTACATCATCTTAACATTGTAATCAATATTTTATGATATGTGATGGTGCAAGCTCAAACTAACTATACAATATCATGCTAAACATATTATAGTGTGAATTAACACACTATATTATATTATAATATATGATGTTATATTATAATTTGCTATAATATAATATATTGTCCAACATTACACCTCATTAGAATCACTTAAAAGGAACAAATAACAAAAATTTTCTCAAAAATATGAATAAT